>APFE031082294.1:12613-162494 GCA_000404065.3 Pinus taeda | reverse complement strand
TGCTTCCCATATACACAATTTTCACAGAAATCAAAATCCAAAGAGCTATTACTCATACCTTCTACCATAACTTTACCATGAAGTATTCGAAGGCCCTTCTCTCCAATATGTCCAAGCCTTTGATTCCATAGCATGGTCCTCTCTCCAGAGACGACTAGATTTTTTGCTCCACTTTCAGGAACCACAGAACTGTTGCACCCATCAACAACAGTGCTATCTTGCAGCTTGTATAGAGTTCTAGTCTGAACTCCCCGCATCAATACCTGTGCTCCTCGAACCATCTTGCAGGTATCCTTCTCGAACACTGTTTTTACACCTGCATCATCCAACTTGCTTACATAAATCAAATTTCTAGCCAATGCGGGAATATGTAGAACACTTGGAAGTGTTCTAACCCTTCCACCTTGCAACTTCAACTTTACTTTTCTGCGACCAATGATTCTAGCCTTCCTGTCATCCCCCAAGAAGGCATCACCACCATCATATTTCTCATACTCACAGGACCACTCTCTATGGGTAGTGAGGTGAAAGGATGCACCTGAGTCAATCAACCATGCCTCATGATATACATGTGTACTTGAAGAAGCCAAGTACACATCCCCACCTTCATCTGAGGTGGTTTTTGCCTCTGTAGAAGAAGCATCATCAGATCCATTTCCTTTATCAGGATCTTTAGATTTGCAGTGTCTTTTGAAGTGCCCTTCCTTTCCACATTTCCAGCACACCACCTTTACAGGTTTTCCTAGAGATTTAGATCTCCCTCTAGATTTAGATCTCCCACTTGATGACTTATTTTTGTTTATGTTCTGGGACTCCACTCATACAGACAAGGCATCACCATTCTAGCTTTCCATATTTTTGTCTCATCTCCTCTATCAGTAAGAATGAAACTATTTCATCAAAATGCAAGGTAGTTGCATTGCTACCTATTGAAATAACCATACTATCCCACGAATCTGGTAGAGAACACAACAAATTGATGCACTTATCTTCCTCTGAAATTTTAATATCAAGAGATGCTAACTAACTTACCACAATATTAAATGCATTCAGATGCTCTGTCACTGAGTCTCCATCTTTCATCCTCAGGTTATACAACTTTTTCAGCAGGAACAATTTATTCACCAGAGACTTAGATTGGTATAAAGTCCCTAACTTGTCCCACAAAGCCTTTGTCGTAGCTTCCCCTGATACATTTAGCAATAATAAATCTAAGACACATAATCGTATTTTGATCTTTGCCTTCCGTTCCAACTTCTTCCATTCTTCATCGGTCACTCCCGTTGGTTTAGTACCTAGATCTACCACAATCCACTAATCTTATTCGCCAACAAATCCTCCATCTTGAGTTTCCATAACTCAAAACTCTGATCATTAAATTTCTCGATCTCTATCTTTCCACCACTTGCCATCTTCTTTCACCACCAGAATTGATCTCGTAGATCTCCCACTGAACAGGGTCTACCACAGGCCCGAGCGAAACCCCTCAACAACAAAGGCGTCCACTTGAAGCCAAAAATAACTTTGATACCAAATGTATGTTTTAACACCATACAAAAATTACCTGCATACGAATTCTAAAACACGGAAAAATAAACAATGCGAGAGCATAACACATAAAACACATATACACAGATATTTTCCCACTAGATCCCAAAACCAGGACTACCAGCTTGATTTTTCATTATGTTCCTTTCAATGTTATAATACATATTTATACATGTTGCAGCATCCAATACCATGGACCGAAAACCATCGCATCTAATACCATGGATCAAAAACCATCGCGTCCAATACCATGGACCCCAAAACCATCATGTCCAAAAACATGTGCAAAATTCATGCACAAAACCATAGGTGGGTCTGTCCAACCTAACATAGGGTCCAAAATCAAAAGACCCCATAAAGTGGGGTTACAGGTACCCCTCAAACCCCCTATTAACAACGTGGAAAGAATATAATGCAACCCCACATGCGCTTCCCACAAGACCTCCCATCAAGCCTCCCTCTAGTCAACTAGATGAAATGACCTGAGCTATGACTCAGGGTTGTACTAATCTCTAAAATTACAAAGCGTTGTCCTTGACCAACCCTTCTTCCCCACTCTGTAACCATCCCAAGAATGCAAAGAGATGCCCTCGACCAACCCTTCTTCCCTTCCCTGCAACCAACTTGCATAGATCTGTCATTGACTAGACCTTCTTACCCGCTCTGCAAACATCCCAGAAACTGTGCAAAACTGTAGGGAGGCTTCCCTGCCAGCCTGCTCTTCTCACTCAAAAAATTAGGCAAAATGCACTATCACTAACCCTTCTTCCCCGCTTTATAATCAACCCAAAAATTGCGTAGAACTATCTAGGCTCAAACTCTCCCAGGATTGCGCAATTTTGACCAACAACTCCTATAGCCTGATCTTGTCCTCCTCTAGAAAACTACGTAGATTTTTCTTCCACTGCCTCTTACTCCCGGCATTGTCTTTTCTAGAGAAATTGTTTAGATCCTATCTGGATGACCAACCCATTTCTCCCCTTGAAAATTCCACAGATTGGCCCAACAACTCCCAGACACCCCACCTAGAGTTCCTCTTGGAAACTGCACAAGCCTACCTCCGGGCTGGGTTTTTCCCCGCAACTGACACTATTGGCCCGAATTGTGAAAATTTGTCTCCTGGTGATATCTACACATCTTTTCCCAACAGTTCTCTAGAGCCTTGTGTCTTGGCCTGAGTTTTTCTCTGTGCATTTTCAGTGCCTTGTCCCTCTCGTGATCACTTGCACTGAAATGTAAAACAATGCATGATGATAGAATAGGATATTTTTGGATTTAATGTCGTCACGTCATGAGTGATTGCGAGAACATGTACATTGATGAAACATGATGTGATGAAGAATGGGATGGAAAAGAGGTGCATGTTAGAAGACGTGCTCATGGTCGAACGAACACATGAAGCACATCCGGAAAGCGAGAGAAACAAACACATTCATATGCACCATCAAGCAAAAACCAAGACCATCAAAGACCCTGCACACTTTACCTTGCAGAGGTGAAGACATGTTACACCGAGAGCATATCATCACTTAGCAACACAAGACCTCGACACGAACACCACAATCAGCCAGTACATGTCAGCGATTTTATGTCGAGTTGTGTCATCAGTTTTCTCGGCCACATCACTACTATGGACCATACTTGTTGTAATGAATGTAATGTAAAGTGGAATTTGAAGAGACCCACATATGAAGTTGAAGAGTCATGTAAAGTTGAAAATTCATATTATTTCAAATAGTCATGAGGGAAGTCAAAGAGTCACAAGGGTCAGTTATTCCCCCCTTGGCTATATATACCCACTCATTGTATGAGAAAAGGACTTTTCACCTTGGTTCCTCCTGGATAGCCTTGAGAGTTTGTAGTATGTTCTTTGAGGAGCAAGAAGTGGCTCCAATGTCCCACTACTAGGAATATTGATGTATGGTGTACATACGTGTCTAGGATATTTTTCTTAATTCAAAAGGTTGTCTTAGACCATCATCTTTTTCATGTATGTTTGCTATCTATTTGTAAGACTATTCTTTAAACGTTTGTGATGCATGTTTTCTTAACCTGTACTAAGATAGTTGAACTACTTTGGTTATTTTAGTACTTGCACTGTTGAATATGTGTTGTATTATTTATCACTATTGTCCCACCTGTGTGGACTACTCCGCCAGACATTAGATAGACCATCTTTGTTTTCTCTCAGTTTTAACGACCGTTACACCTGTGTGGACTACTCCGCTAGATGGTGTACGTGTTTTCCCTTGAACTTTGGTTTCCATGACTGTCGCTTCCCCTATGGACTATTCCATAGGATGTTGGAGAGATCCTTATTGTTGTTTGCGTGTGTTTCTTTCTGAGTTGGGACTATTCCCTCTCATCAAGAGGCTCACTTTACTTTACCCCTTTTGATAGTAGGAGAACCCAAACACAGAGTTACATTACACACTCACTGGGCATACCCACCTCACTTTCTTGAAGTTACAAGCATAACACTCTCACGTGTTGAACAACAAGAGCTAAGGAAAATCTCTAACATAATGGCAATTGTACCATCATACCAGATGGGACTCCTACACCAAAAAATGTGAGGTCTAGTTTGGACTTCATACTGGGAAGATCCCCTTTGTTGGCGGGTCCAGCACCGTAAAAAAAATGGTGCTAGAAGAAGGGCTAGATGACAAGTTGAGCCTGTTGCATCTGGTTTGAATCTCTTATCTAAAATGGCTCATCCATCAATTGTGCTTCTAGGGTGTTTCTCCAAATTTTTGCTTGAACAAATTTCACTCTCGATGAGCTTCTCATTCACATGTCCCAAATAAAGTTTGATGGTGAGGATGGAAGATTCATATCCAATCACATTTCTGATTTTGTTCGAACTTACCAACATTATGAAATAGATAATGAATATTATTCTTGTGTTCTTTTCTTCCTCACCCTTGAAGGTCATGCTAATCAGTTGATCTGAAATTGATCAATGGATGATCAAGGATGTAGAAAAAAACCTAAAAGTAAAAGTTATTGGATTCAAGTGGAATCAGTGCCATTGTGTAAAGCTCGCAGAAACGACTCTAACACAACTTGAATGGGTGCATTTGACCTCCGAATGAATGAGGAATTGATTGTGGAAGTTTGTGATAAACCATTGTTTTACTGCTCAACAAATGAGAAAAGTACAGGGTCAGCTCAGTGGCAGATCTCCAGCGTCGTTACAATGGTAATATCTCCAGTTGGTTGCATGGTGAAATTAGATATATATAGTGACATTAAAAGTGATTTTTATTTATGATGCGTTAAAAATCTATATTTAAATGCATTATATAAAAACCATATGATAAAAAATATGTTGCATAATATTAATATTAATATTTTTTTTTCTACGTTAAGACTAACCTAAGTACCCACGGGGGATTTGAACCGATGACCTATCGCAAAGAGTGCCTTAACATTGCACCCATTCACCGTCAATCCAAAAACCCGTAGGCCAATATTATTATTATTATTATTATTATTATTAAAAACCAAACTATATGCACCGCCATTCTACGTTACACCATATCTCCGCTAACTTTCCTCATGCCACGTTTACGCTATATCTCTGCTCCGTACTCCGCTATTTTTCTTTGCCAGCACATTCCACGTTATACCTCCATCTGTTTTGTTATAACATTATCCATGCGTTGTAACATACCAAGGTTCATGGTGTTAGTTATGAGCCATAACTCATTAAGGTGAATGTTGGATTCAAGTTTTGAAACGTATTATAGTTTTTCAAGCGCTAAGGTGATGGGCCTTAGATGTATGCCTTAATTTTGGGATGATACATGGTATAAGTCGGTTGGATAATGTATTCAAAAGCCACTTGGATTATGATTTCAAAACCAAACTATTAACCAAATATAAAATGTGATTTTGATATTTAGTTTGGTTTTGTTAGAAGTGATATGGTGGAGAATTAATGTGAAATTATTTTGAAGTGATAAGGATTATTAATGTAAAGTGGTTATACAGGGATACTTTTGGTTACCAAAATATTATAAATATGGTAATGTAATGCTAAGAAATAAAAAATGAGAGTTGTGAGAAGAAGTTTTTGAGCAGTTTTGGAGATTTTGAGGTAGAATTTTGCAGGTTTATTCTCGGAGTTGTAAGAGGGATTTTTCAATGCCATCAGTTGCATCAGATTCTTGAGGCCGAGCAGATCACAGCTAGACCAGTCAAAAATTCCATTGATGTAACCTTGATATGTTGTATGGCTTCTGATTTTTTATTAATATAAAAGGCCTCCCTGTTGAAGATTGGGCCCAAAGATGTAGGGTTTGAAATAGCCGAACTCCGTTATCAATTTCTTGTGTCATTTTCTTTTGCACATATTTGTTTTTCTGTTATTTCACTGCAACATTATTATTCAATTCTCCATGTTTTACAATTTATGTGATTAAGTGGTGTTCTGATAATTCATGCATTAACTTGTTTTTGAAACATAAGAAAATCACAATTTCAATTAAAGATCTTTTTGGGGATCATTTTGTATCAGAGCGAGTTGTTGATACTTGTGATTTGAAATGTGCATGATCACCGGGAGCAAATCCAAGCTTGGTGAAGGAGAACTTGTTGAAGGAGATCCAGAAGTGGGCTCGAGAAGAAGGACAACTCGAGGAGAAGATGTCGCTAAAGAAGGAAGTGGCGATCATCCGTTTGGATCTGATGCAGGCTTTGTGGATGCTTTCATGACCTTGCGAGCCATGGTCAAGGAAATGTATAAAGAGTTTAAGACAATAAAATCTAAAGACAAAGAAGGACAACCATCACAATTTGGAAAAGAAGATGAAAGCAATCAAAAAGACCCTATCAGTTCTCTCTTGACTCCACCTAAAACTTCAAAACCATTGTTGAAACTCGATGTTAAGTTCAAGTTACCCATGTGCAATGGAGAAGTTGATGTTGAGAAGCTTGAAAACTGGGTAAAGCAAATGGAGGTTTACTGTAGCGTGTAACAGATTACTGAAGATGAAGTTAAAATCAAGCTAGCATCGCTTCGTTTAGAAGGCACAACATTGATCTGGTGGCAGAGTAAGTTACAGAAAGGCACTCGGTATATTGCTAATATTTTTCCATCATGGTTTGATTTTATTACTGCACTTAGAAAGCAATTCTATCCATTGGCATATAAGGAAAAATCTATAAAATGATGGCAAGGACTAAAAGTTAGGAAAGGTCATTCAATGTAGGAATATACAGATGAGATTCGTAAGAAGGCGTTGATGTTAGATATTCGTTTCTATACTCAAGAAACTCTAATGAAATACATAGGAGGATTACGTGAGTATGTTCGCAATATTGTATTTATGTTCAGTCCTACTAAGTTGGATGAAGTGGCAGTACAAGAAACTTACATTGAAGCAAGTAAGTTAGGAGTTGGAGTATCATCAGAATCGACATCCAGAATGGAGAGCGAGGGAAAAGGGAAACTAAAGAAAGTAAACTTCGGTAAGGAGGAGGTTCAAAATCTCTCTTGTAAGAATTGCAAGAAAGAGGGCCATGACGAGTATCATTGTTGGCAATTGCATCCTGAAATGAAATCGAAGTGGATCAAAAAAGGGAATAAAAAGGTTGCAACAATAGCGAAACTGATGGACCTAAGGTTAGATTTAGGCGATGAGATGCAAATCGCATCATTGATTACGACCAGTAAATCCCATGAAGGTAATTATTATAACAGTGCCATAGGCAAGTTATTACATATAAGGGTTGTTATGGAACATATAAAGATCGACACATTATTAGATAGTGGATCTCAAGCTAACCTAATTTTAGAAAAAGTGGCTAAGCAATTAGGATTAAAAACCATAAAGCATCGTAAACCGTATACTTTAATTTGGATGAGAAGAAATCATAAATTACAAGTAACTGAGCAATGCATGTTACCGTTTGCAATAAATTCTCAATTTAAGGATAAGGTGATGTGTGATGTGGTAAAACTAGATACATGTGGGATGGTCTTGGGTAGCCCGTATTTATATGATAGAAAATAAATCTTTTACAGGGAATAGAATCAATATCACTTGGTCAAAAAAGGAATTGAATGTGTTGTACATTCTCATCACACAAAAGCAAATAAATCACTTTTTATAGTTGAGCAGTTAAAACAAGAAGCTTATGCTAGTAAAGATGTTGTGGTACAATCTAAAGAACCTAAGCAAGAGATCAGTAAAGTTAATTACAAATGGATAGCTCTGCGTAAGGAATCCAAAATTGTACATCAACAAGAGTTGCAACATGATAAGTTGAATTTTGTTTCATCTATGAAAGGAAAGCAGGGTATGGTTTCAGCTATGTCAATACTTTCAATGTTGTTAATAGGTTTATTATTGTTTAGTGGTGCTTGGATATTAGCAGCAAATATGAATGTAGTTGTAGGTGGAAAAGGACTTGATATATTCTGCAGCTTTTGTGTATCGTTGATGATTGCATGGATGAGTAAAGTGTACAGGTTCAGAACAGGGTGGCAAGATATCGGGCAAGAGGGAAAATGGAATACACATTTATTTTATGGAACTTAAGCCTTTTGGTGGTCCAAAAGGTCTAAGAGAGGAGGAAATGATCTGAAATTGATCAATGGATGATCAAGGATCTAGAAAAATCCTAAAAGACAAAGTTACCAGATTCAAGTGGAAACAATGTCATTGCGTAGAGCTTGCAGAAACGACTCCAACACAACTTGAATGGGTGCATTTGACCTCCGAATGAATTAGGAATTGCTTGTGGAAGTTTGTGACGAATCAGTGTTTTATTGCTCAACATATGACAAAAGCACAACTTTAGCTCTGTTGCAGATCTCCTACTTCGTTACAATGGTAATATCTCTAGTTAGTTATATGGTGAGATTTGAGTATATATAACGACATTAAAGGTGATTTATATTAAAATCTATATTTAAATACATTACATAAAAACCAAAACTATATATAAACCATATAATAAAAAAAATATGTAAGAAGAGCTTTGGCGTAAATCACATTCAAAAGACCATTGTCGACGCATTTCGAACCAACTAGTGTGGTCCTGATGATGAACCACACTAGTTGGTTCGAAACGCGTCGACAATGGTCTTTTGAATATGATTTACGCCGAAGCTCTTCTTACAAATTTGATAGATCACAGAAGCCTCAATTCTACAAAAAAAATATGATGCATTATTTATATATATATAAATTAAAAAACCAAACTATATACCCCGCCAGTCTACGTTACACCATATCTCCGCTGACTTACGTCATGCCACGTTTACGCTATATCTCCACTCCATCCTCACATTCCACCATCACATTCCACGTTATACCTCCATCAGTTTGTTATAACATTATCCATGCATTGTAACATGCCACGTGTTAAGGTTCATGGTCTTAGTTATGAGCCATAACTCATTAACGTGAATGTTGGATTCAAGTTTTGAAAGGTATTACGGTTTTTCAAGCGCTAAGGTGATAGGGCCTTAAATGTATGCCTTAATTTTGGGATGCTACATGGTATGAGTGGGTTGGATAACGTAGTCAAAAGCCACGTGAATTATGATTTCAAAAATAAACTATACACCAAATATATGTACATTAATGTGATTGTAATATTTAGTTTGGTTGGGTTAGAAATGGATGGGGTGGAGAATTAATGTGAGATTATTTTGGGGTGATAAGGATTATTAATGTAAAGTGGTTATAGATGGATATTTTTAGCTACTAAAACATTAAAAATATGGTAATGTAATGCTAAGGAATAAAAAATGAGAGTTGTGAGAAGAAGGTTTGGAGCAATTCTGGAGATTTGGAGGCAAAATTTTTCAGGTTTATTTTGAGAGTTGTAAGAGGGCTTTTTCAGTGTCAACAGTTGCGTTGGATTTCTGAGGCGGAGCAGATCACGACTAGTCTAGTAAAAAATTCCATTGATGTAACTTTGATATGTTGTATGCCTTTTGAAGTTTTATTAATATAAAAGGCCTCCCCATTGAAGACTGGGCCCAAATATGTAGGCATTGAGATAGTCGAACTTCGTTATCAATTTCTTGTGTCGTTTTCTTTTGCACATGTTTGATGTTCTATTATTTTGCAACAACATTATTATTCAATTCTCCATGCTTTATAGTTTATGTGATTAACTTGTGTTCTAATATTTCATGCATTAATGTTTTTTTAAACGTAAGCAAATCACTATTCAATTAAATATATTTATGGGGATCATCAATGGTGTCTTACCTTTCCACTTACTTCTGTCCATTCCCTTCTCCCTTTCCTAAAGAAGCTCCATCAAGCCTTTGGTAATTATAACTTCTGAGATGTTTGTGGAAGAATCAACCTATTAAGAATGAAGCCTAATGAATTAGTTGAGAATTTTTCTGATCGATTTCTTCACCTTTGCTATGAAATTCTGGAAGAAGATTTGAACTAGGATTTCTTGAAACAAGAGTTCAAGTGCTTAGTTTGTTTCTCTTCATACGGTGAGCCTGAACCATCCGATTTTTCTGCTTCCCCAACTCTTGCAAATCATGAGGCACCTCAGATTGTATAGGGGGATCCCAACACCCCATTTGTTCCTTGTCCTCCTCCTTTTCCAGTCCCGATGTGGGTGCCCCATTGCGGTGATTGCATGGCTAGGGAATCTGCACAACATGTCCCCAACCCATCTTCTCATTTGTCCCCCGCTTCCATGGAGGAAGTTCCAAAATGGCTCAAAAAGACTATATTCAAGACTCACTCCTCCATTCTGCAAGAGGACATCAATGTTCACAACTCAAGTCTCAAAGATGATCTACCTCTCTACTATTCCCCATCATTCAAAAGACATGACTCCTTGTACCATGAATCGCTTGATCAATCTGTTTCACCACCCAGCTATGTGCAATCTCTTGATTCTCAAGCTGCTGGCTCAAATTTCAATTAGATACAAGGCAGTCACATTACACCGGCAAAGGAGGATAAAGGTGAAGACACTATCAATTCCACCTCTCCGATTCAAAATTGTCTGCATCAAAATAATGGGCTTCCATTCTCTTACAATTCTCAATATATTAATCTCGGTGAAGCATCTTCTATAATATATTTTCTCGATCAACCATCAGCCTCGGGCAATCATCACTCCCATGCTTTGATATACGGTGACAAATGCCCTAGCACATCATGTGATCTTTTGTTTTATCATGAATACTCTAACTTAGATCTAGAATTTCCTACGGTCAAAGAATATTTTGATATCAAAACTTCCTCTTCACCTCACTTGCCTGTGTGTCCTACCGTTCACAACTTATCCACATGCGTCATAGATACTCCATGTTCTCTCACTTATTCATCTGATTAGTTATCTCCTCAATTGACACAAGGCAATGAGGTTTTCCATGATGAAGTTGTTTTTTTTTTTTAATCATAGAGCGTACTTCCCATTTCATGTCATCTCTTCTCTTTCATGGAGATAAATCTTCAAGTCAACTTGCTGAAACTAAAAAATATAGTGCAACCTGTGACAGAGATGGCTACCATCCTCAGGGAAATTCTGAAATCAGCAACAATAGCCACCCTCAAGCCATGCATGATCAAGTTCAAGCTTCAAAATATGATTCTACAATTCTGGAAAGTTCCGGGACACGTCAGGGAGTCGAGACACTTCAATGTCTATTGATGGTTATTTCAGGACCTCGCGACTCTAGTAAACCCCCAAAACTCAATCAGATCTTGTTTCTCATGCAAAATTCGTCTATCTATGTGATTTCGCTCGATGTGGGTTCATGTGAATTTTTTTTTTGGTATTGCAGATGTCATCTCTCAAATTTTAAAAATTTCACTTATGACCGAATTCAAAAATTTGTCACAACACATCCATCTTCATGCTGATCTCTTTCAATGAAATCGGGATGGGAATGTTAGTCCCTCATGAGATCATGGAATTATGAAGTTGATCATCCCAAATAATATATTTTCCCACAATCATAATTATTGGATTTTCAATCTCATGATCAACTACTTAGTCTCCTTGTGAACCTTGTACTTCAAATATGCTCGTTCATCACACCAAAAATTCCCCTATTTGATAATGAATGCACAAGATGTCATGTGAATCAAGTTCCTTTCATTTCACCATGCCCCAATTGGTTTCACACATTCACAGTGTTGGCATCCCTTCTACATTCCTGAGATGATCATGATGCCTACACAAATTTTCACCAATTGCAGGGGGTGGTCCGTCAGGTCTAGCTCACATCGAGCTTGGTTCCATTTTTCAACGCATTCTCAAGATCGTTCAAATGAATTTTTCTTTGTTCATTGCAAATTGGGAATCTGTTGTCTCAACAAACTCATCTAATCATTCCCCCATATCGGGTGATTGTCATAAAGATCATGATTTTTCCAACAGTGCATTCAATGGTAGTTACTTCGTGCTCTCCAATCTTCACTGTTTAGCATCTTTCTCCTCATATTTTTGTGAAGCGGGTGAGGCACTTTAGTCTGCATTGATGGTTATGGAAGGTCATCACTGTTTTGGCTTGATTGATGAGAATGATCAGATTTATTTATTTTTACAAGATTCCCATCATGATCCTATCTCTCTAATCAAAAAGCGATATTTTCACAGGTCATGAGACCTTCCAAACAACCATTATGAATTTCATGATCCAATCACTAAATGGCTATAAAAATATTACTTGGCGAGCCATGTTGCAAGAAATAAGCTTCAATCCTTCCTCACTTTCACTAAGAAGCTCATTGTAGATGAACACACACTTGCAAGAGGCTTTCAAAGTCTGTCGAATAATAGGATCCATAAAAATAGTAAGCATGTGTATTGGGTGGGCGTGACACAATTTTCTGCCCACAGAAAATACCTTCCTTTCTGTGTACGAGATTTTCAAGCTTTTGTATTTTCGGTCACACACTATTTGTTATCTGTTTTAATCACTTGTATCTTTGTGGTTGCAAGTCATGAACGACTACGGTGGCTTGACTAGGAATTTCATCTTACGTAATCCCCATTGTCTATCTATTAGGTTAGGAGTAGGATTAGCTACATATTAGTTTTCCTTCCTTGCACTCGTCTTACACTTTCAGTGCCTCATGGTTTTCTTATTTTAATTATGTTTTCTTTAGCCATTTTGATTTCTTTTCTTCTGGTTTTATTTACTTGTTTTGTACTCATTTCCTTGTCTTCTTTTTGCCTTTTGTGTTGATTTTTTGTTTTGATTTTGCTATGCGAATAAGTGTTTTCCAATACTGTGTTTTGGCTTTTAAATAAGTATGTGACTAAATTTAAAGAGTCGTGTGACACTGTAGCACTTGGTTGGTCATGTGTCGGTCTTCTTTGTGCTTGGTTGTAACTTTTGGCTAATGAAGCTTGGATGGAAAATATGATTTGTCTGTAAGGGAGGCTATGGTCAAACCATGAGCCTATGTCCAAACTCAAAAACCTCATTTCTGTACTAAGTCTTTTTCTCTGTGTGTTCAAGCTTAATCCAACTAATAAAAATGGAGAAGGGGAAAAATCTAAACGAGTAAATCCAAATCAAAGGACTTATATGATTCTATGAAGGAACAACCTCTTTTTCTCTTAATAAGTCAGGATTCCTCTTCCACCCAAAAAATAAATAAGTGCCTATGCTTAGTCTTCTTTAAAAAAAAAATACAAAAGAAAAAGAAGAGAAAGGCTTCCTGCACAGAGAGGTGAAGCAGGCAACTCCACCGGGGTACTGATCAAGCTCTGTTGAAAATAGCAACAAGAAATGTTAAATATAGAAGTGCTAAATTGAGTACTGCTATAAATAGCATTTCGGGATACCTTCCTATTTTAGTTAGTCCCTGAACTAAAATAGAGAAATAAATTCGAATTTGATCTTAATAGTTGTTTGTAAAATAATTACTTAATTCACCATGAGTTAATTAGTTAAGGAAGATCAAACATGAAGTCTATGTCGGGACATGCAACAGTTTCTCCATTAATTGAGGAATCTATCCATCAGTTAAAAAGATAAGGATGAGTTGTAATATTGAGTTGTAATTAGTTGGCCCAATTAACTAAGTCAAGTCCAGTTAGATTAATTCAAATAGTTTGTTGAATTAATGTAAGTTCAATTAGTTAATGCATGCATGCATGTAACTGTTGCACTTCAGATAACTGAATATTCTCTCATAAATAACTCATGCATTTTAGTTTAGGCAGAGACCCAGTTGAGATCAGATGGAGGGGCAATGTACTATTAGTTGTTAGAATATTCCATTGTGAATATCCCTTGCATGTAGAAGGAATGTTTTCCTTGAGGATTGTGCAGTTACTTCTTCAGGTTTTGTGAGTGTGATGAGGCCAATTCACACATGTGGCTTCACTGGACCCCAAGAAAAACTACGCAAGGAAATAGGAGGCTTGGAGGGCTTGAGGAGGACATATGCTATTTCTATTCAGTCTGTGAGCTATATTGTTTGATTGCAGAGAGAGCAGGATAGCTTACGAGTTGATTCTTTTTGTAACTTGAACAAGATTTCCACTTGTATGATAATACAGAGATTGGGGTTTTAGTCTGAGGCTTTCCCTGGGTTATTTCTTCTGTATTATGTGTGATTGATTTTTCATCCTCAGTTATATGTGTTCTCAATGATCTTGCTCAATTCGATTAAGCTGCCGCAAAGTGTTGTAGAAGTAGATCTTGTATTTTGCTTTAGTCTATTGCATAATCTGTTGATCTACAATGGGAATTTCTACAGGCTCACTAGTAGTGAACCAATTCTTTTGTTCCTACGTGACTCCACCGGGGTACTATCTAGACTAGCTAGCAGTGGAGCAACACTAGAGATGAAAACTTATACTCTACAAATCCTAAGCTTGCGAACCAAACTACCCTTCTTGATTTTGAAATATTGTGATGTAGCTGAAACTTTTGTTGTGTTCGACTGAGTTGGTACAAGGTGAACCATGTCTGTCCATGGGGTAAATGGGAAGCCAAATTAACTTGCACAATGAATCAATACTTCCTGCAAGGTCAAGGACCTACGCTACAAATGAACTAAAACAGAGAAGCTAGTATTCAACCATTGTGTTGCCAAGTGTTGTGCCAGCTGCAACACTATCCAAAAATTTGGTCTGCATCCAAATTTGATAGCCTTCCTTGGCTTTTCCCATTGATGGTAGGAAACACTCGGGCTCATCCCATGAGATCATATTGATTTTTCACACCCTTTTTTCTTTATTGATCATTGGTTATCTTTCGGCATGTTGATTGATATGTCATTCTTGTGAGTTTTTTCTAGCATTTTGAAGGTTGTCTTGGTGTGTATGAGGTTTTTTTGCTATGTCGACATTTGTCACACTCACACACAAAGTTGCAAACATTTTCATGCAAGTTTCGTCATGGTCATTCGAAGACATATTTCAACTGTCACACTTTTCGCTCTTAACCGTTGAGTTAGTCTCAGTGAGCACATGTTGTCTTTTTGGTTTGAGGTGTCTTGTTGTCCAGTCATGCTAAGTGTGTGATCACATTCTCATGTATGCACAATTACTCTTGCTTCCACACTTAGTCAATTTTCCTGAAAAACATGTTGACCGGAAAACCCGTCGCCAAACAAAGCCGATCTTAGAGACCTTGCACTGATGCCTTAAACTATGTAGAGCTTGAGGTTTTCCTCCAAGCAACCTACTTTGTGCAATTCTGCAAATGAGCCAATTGAATGATTCCCACAACTACGCATAAGTTTCCCCAGAAACCAATCCATTTTTCGCTTCCCGTAAGACCTCCCATCAAGCCTCCGGCTAGTCAACCGAAAGAAATGACTTGAGCTTTGACCCAGGCCTGTATTAATCTCCAAAATTGTTCAGAGTTGTCCTTGACCAGCCCTTCTTCCCTTCTCTGCAACCAACCTAAGAATTGCATAGAGTTATCCTTGACAAGCCCTTCTTCCCTACTCTACAAACAACCCAGAAACTACGTAGAAATGTTAGGGAGGCTTCCCAACTGACCTACTTTGCTCACTCAAAAAACTGTGTAGAACTGGCTATCCCTACCCCTTCTTCTCTTCTCTACAATCAACCCAAAAATTGTGTAGAACTGTCTAGGCCTGGCCTGTCTCCCAGAATTGTGCAATTTTGACCAGCAACACCTATAGCCCAACCTTGTCCTCCTCTGGAAAACTATGCATATTTGTCTGCCAGTGCCTCCTGTTGCTTGCACTGTCTTCCCCATAGAAATTGCACAGATCCCAGTTGGATGGCCTACCCAATGCTCCCCTTCAAAATTGCACAGATTGGCCCAATAGCTCCCCGACACTTAGGTTGACCTTTCTCCCAGAAATTGTGTAATCCTCCCTCCCAGTTGGGTTTTTCCCCATAACTATCACTACTATCTCCAACTGCAAAAATATTTCTCCTAGTTACATCTATGCACTTTTTCCCGATAGTGCTCCAAAGTCTCGCATCCTAGCCCGAGTTGTGCTCTGTGCAATTTTAGTGTCATGTCCCTCTTCCGATCACCTGCACTGAAATGGAAAACAATGCATCATGATAGACTAGGATATTTTGGATTTGATGTCGTCTCATCATTAGTGATTGCAAGAACAAGTACATCAGTGAAACATGGCATGACAATGAATGGGATGGAAAAGAGGTGCATTCTAGAAGACTTTCTCGCAGTCAAACGAAACACATGAAGCACATCGAGCAAGCAAGTGAAAGGGACACATTCACATGCACCATCAAGAAAATACCAATACCATCAAAGGCTGCACACACCTTTTCATGTGGAGGTGAAGACATGTTACACCGAGAGCATATCATCACTCAGAAACACAACAACTCAACACAGACACCATAGTCAGCTAGTACATGTTAGCAATGTCATGTCGAGTTGTGTCATGAGTTGTCCTGGCCACATCACTACTATAGGCCATACTTGTTGTAATCAATGTAATGTAAAGTGGAATTCCAAGAGACCCACATATGAAGTTGAAGTGTTGTAAAGTCGAAAATTCATAGGAAGTGTTATCACAAAAAATTGATCATCTAGCTATAATTTACTAAATGGATCGAAGTACACCATGTAAGGCCAATTTTACCATAGTAAAATTTCTTTCACTATGAGAAATTACTTAATAAACCACATTTGTTAAGCAATTTATAATTAAACCCATGAAGAAAAATTAAATAAATCATTATTTGTTTAATTATCTTCTAGGTATAATTAATTAAACCATTGTTTAATTATATCCCTACCACATTTGACCCAATTATGATAAATAAATAGATAAATCATTAATTATCTTATTTTTCTCTAGGAATAATTAATTAATCACTAATTAGTTATTATTCCTTGTCAATTTTGACCAAATCCCTTAGGAATAATTAAATAAATCATTATTTGTTTACTATTCCTTAACCATATTTCTCAAGATGATAAATAAATCATTTATTTATTTATTATTTCTGAATAAAAGTATAAATACTTTTTCCCTTTAACCAAATATAATAAAATATTCCAAATGGTTACTCCTAGAATGGGGTTAATAATATTTTATTATTGCTCATTATTCGAGGATAACCTAATATTTTGTTATAAATATAAAGGTTTTCCATTCATTATTCACTTTCGATTATTTTCATTGTTTCACTCACTGTTGAACTCTAATTATTATCACTGTCGTACACCATTTTTCTTTTTCATTTGAGTTCTCACTAAGCTCAAACATTTTATTTCCTGGGTTTACACAGTATAAAGGAGAGAGACTCTACAAAAACTGAAGACATTTGAGGATAACCAAGAACCCATCTCATAAAGAGCGACTGCTAGCATTATTTGTTCCATCATAGGTGTTGTTTAATAAAATATATTCTTTATATGTCTGGTTTCCATTGGATTATTGGAGTTACTTGTACTTATTTAACTATTCCATTTTGTTGTTTAACTATAGTTGTGGCATAGATCAGGGCTTTAGCAGGTTTTGTTTCTATCATTTGCTGTAGATCTACAATGTTTAGCAACCATTTTCATTGCTAGGGTTGTTTTTCATCCACAACTTTAAGTGGTTTCTTTTTGTACACATTCCAGAAGAAAACACAATAACAGGAAGTCAAACAGTCATGAGGGAATTCAAAGAGTCACAAGTGTCAGTTATCCCCCCTTGGCTATATATATCTCCTCATTGTATAAGCAAACGACGTTTCACCTTGGCTCCTCCCGCAAAGCCTTGAGAGTTTGTAGTTTGTTCTTTGAGGAGCGAGCAGTGACTCCAACATCCCACAACTGGGACTAGTGTTGTATGTTGTACAGATGTGTCTTAAATATTTTGCTTAATTCAGAAGCCTGTCTTAAGCTAGCATGTTTTTCATGCATGTTTTGTATCCATTTGTAAGAGTATTCTTTAAACGTTTGTAATGCATGTTTTCTTTACATGTATTAAGATAGTTTAACTACTTTTTTTATTTTATTACTTGCATTGTTGAAGATGTGGTGTATTGTTTATCACTAATGTATTTTCCATGTGGAATACTCCTCCAGACATTAGACATACCATCTTTTTATTTTCTCGGGTTTAACGACTGCCACCCCCGTGTAGACTACTCTATTGGACGGTGTACATGTTTTCCCTTGAACTTTGGTTTTCATGACTACTGCATCCATTGTGAACTATTACATTGGATGCTGGATAGACCCTTGTTTTTGTTCACGTGCGTTTTTTCCCGAGTTAGGATTGTTACCTCTCATCAAGAGGTTCACTTTACTTTCCCTCTTTCTATAGTAACAGAACCCAAACACGAAGCTACATTATGTACTCACCAGGCATACTCACCTCGCTTTCTTAAACTTACAAGCATAACACTCCCATGTGTTGAACAACAAGAGCTAAGGAAAATCTCTAAGATAATGGGAACCGGGCCATCGTACCGGATGCGACTCCTACACCAAACAACGTGAGATCTAGTTGGGACTTTATGCTGGGGAGATCCCCTTTGTTGGTAGGTCCGTCACTGTCAACATTAACCTCGGCCACTAAGCCATGAATCAATTAACCATTATCACCCCTAAGTTATAGCCTTTATATTTTCTAACTAGTATCCCATAATTCTTATATCCCTAATCTCTAATGCATAACCCTTGACATGTATAACCTTTATCCATTATAGGAGTTATCCCCAAACACTTAACCATGATATGCCCTCATTAGTGACTCATGTATCTCATAACCCTTAATCCCTTACCACTCCTAATTTTTAACCTTGAAACCATAACCATTATGACCTCTAATGTCCTCATGACATCCAACACTTATCACCTTAGACCATGTAACATATAACATCTTGAATCCCTAATCTATATAAAATCTAGTCTCTAGTGATTAACACCTCTATTTAGTAATCATATATCCCATAACCCATATAGTATTTAAATCTTATAACTCCCAAACCATAACCCTTATCACTCATATTCATTAACCCACGTAAGGTGACTTCTATAGTTAGTAACCGTAACAACCCCAAACATATAACACCTAACCGCTATAATCATTAACCACTATATACCTACTAATAAACCCCTTAACTTTAATAAACCTTAATTTAATATAAAATTTAACCAATAACTTGTTTATCCGTAAACCCCCTTGTCATTAACTTATGTAACCCATAAACTCTATTACTACTCATCCCCACTTTGTAACACTTAATCCTTATAATTCCCAATCACTTATACGTGTCATATTAAATCTTATTATATATAATTGTTATGCTTTAAAACCCCTATGACCCTTAATCCCAATCCAATTATTATAAGACCCAATAGCCCATAACTTTTATACACCAAATCCATATAACTTTGGTTCCTATTATCCAACTAGTATAACCTATGACCTCCATAACCCTTAAATCCTAATACCCAATGATCCTAATTAAAAAATACCTTAACTTATAAAAACATTAACCCATAACCATTTTATTCTAACACTTCTAAAATAGCTAACCTTTAACCCTTAATCATTATAATCTCTTATACATATAAATCATACCTAATTAACCCTTATTTCCCTTAATCCCTGATAGGAAGAAAAACTAAAATAGATGCTAAACACGATGGAAATGAAAACCCTGAAGATGAGAATTATGTCCCTGAGCCTTAAAACCATCTCATACCATGAATTCATGTGCCTAGTCTAACCATGTTAAATTTCGATGCGTACAAGAACAACTTGAAGAAGTTTCAACATTGGCCCCATTCATTGCTCATTGAGCAGCGTCGGTGGATGACAATGGTAATGGGAATGTTGGAAAACATTCCATGACATTTCAAGAGAGTTTCAACAATGATTCCATATATGGGAATGAGGAATGATGATAATGAGACTGCGCGATGAACGTTGATGAAGATGTTGATTATCTCAAATATTATGCAGGGATGACAAGAATCCTTGAGTCTTGAAACCCTCACATACCATTAAGGCTTGTGCCTAGTCTAACCATGTCAAATTTTGATGCATACATGATAGTTTGAAGAAATTTAAATATTGGCCCCATTCACTGCTCACCATGCGGCATTGGTGGATAACATTGGTGATGGGCATGTTGGAAGACATTCGATGACATTTCAAGATATTTTCAACAAAGATTCCATAGATGGAAATGAGGATGACGACAATGATACTGCATGATGAGAATCAATGCAAACATGGATGATATCAAACATAATGTGAGGACATCAAGCATCCTTGAGTATTGAAACTCTCACATACTACTGATACATGTGTCTAGTCTAACCATGTAAAATTTCGATGCATACAATAATAGTTGAAGAAATTTCAATGTCGGCCCCATTCACTACTCATCGAGCGACATTAGTGGATGATAGTGGTGATGGGCATGTTGGAATATGTTCCATGACATTTCAAGAGAGTTTCAACAAAGATTTCATAGGTGGGAATGATGAATGATGACAATGAGACTACATAATGAATGTTGATGCAAACGTTCATGATCTCAAAGATTATGTGGGGATGTCAGTAGGGAAAATTTTAAGGACGAAAAATTATCTTGAAGCTTAAATACATTGGTGAATCTCATTAGTCCCTAATATGAAAACTATAATTTTTTATTGATTATTTGTAAAATATTATATATATATAATATATATATATATATATATAATGTCAGTGATTTTTTTAAGGTAAAATAATTTTATATTTTAAATTTGCACAAATCATTTTTAGAAAAAATGGAAATTGACAAATATTTTTTTTTGTAAACATGATGGAAAATTAGCCTACTTGTGAATACTAGCCCATAAAATTTTCCATGGATATAATACATCCTTGAGTCTTGAAACCCTTGCATACTATCAAGGCATGTGCCTAGTCTAACCATGTCAAATTTTGATGCATACATGAACAATTTGAATAAATTTAAATGTTGGTCCCATTTATTTCCCATTATGTGACGTTGATGATGACAATGGTGATGGCCATGTTGGAATAAATTCCATGACATTTTAAGAGAGTTTTGACAAAGATTCCATAAATGGGAATTAGGAATAATGACAATGAGACTTCATCATGAACATTGATGAAAATGCGGATGATCTTAAATATTATGTGAGGATGTTAGGCATCCTTGAGTCTTAAAACCATTGCATACCATCAAGGTATGTGCCTACTCTAACCATATCAAATTTTGGTGCATACAAGAAAATTTTGAAGAAATTTCAATGTTGGCCCCATTCAATTCTCACCATAAGATGTCGATGGATGACATTGTTGTGGGCGTGTTGGAAGACATTCCATGAAATTTCAAGAGAGTTTCAACAAATATTCCATAGATGGGAATAACGAATGATGATGATGAGACTACATGATGAATGTTGATGAAAACTTGGATGATACATAATATATTTTGGGACATCAAGTGTCCTTGAGTCTTGAAACCCTCACACACTATCAAGGTATGTGTCTAGTCTAACTCTGTCAAATTTCGATGAATACAAGAATAGTTTAAATAAATTTCAATGTTGGCCCCATTCATTGCTCATTCTGTGGCATCAATGGATGACACTGGTGATGGGTGTGTTGGAAGACATTCCATAAAATTTCAATAAAGTTCTAATAAATCCCTAAATCCCCTAACCTTTAAGCCTACATTTACCATTAAACCCTTAAGCCCTAATCCCTAATGTACCCGTAATTTTTTAACCCTAGTTAATCACTAATTCATTAATGAAAAAGACCTAAATCCCCTAACCCTTAAGCCATCGACCCTTAAACACTTAATCCATAATCCCTAATCCCTTAATCCATAAACCTATATACCCTAAGCACTTAAACATTAATCCCTTAACCCATAATCCCTTAGCCATTAACCATTAAAATACCTTACTCATACGTGCAAAATCCCTTAGTTCTTGAAACTTAATCCATTAAACCATAACCCCTAATCCCTTAACCCTTAATCCCTTTACCCAAAATATCTACATCCAATAGTCCTCAATTCCCCTATCCACTTAACCTCTAACACCTTAATTATTTAAAAATTTAGGCACATCAAATGCTAAATTCAACACTAAATATGGCACTAAAAAGGGAGCTAACCAAGGTGCTAATTTAGGCACTAAAAGGGGAGTTAAATCTAGTGTTATTACTAGCGCTATTTATGGTGCTACTTCTGGCACTATTTCTGACACTATTTCTAGCGTTATTTCTAGCATTATTTCTAGTGGTATTTTCTAGCGTTATTTCTAGCATTATTTCTAGTGGTATTTTCTAGTGATATTAATGCCTAAATTTTTTGATCGACACATACAATACCAAAGATAATGCCATCTTGACAAATAGTGTTGACTTTTTCAAAAAATTAGAGAAAAATACACTAAAACCATCCTTGGGAGAAAAAAATGGAATAAGAATGGGAGTTGTTCATAAGGATTTATTGTAGTGGTTTGAGTTCCACAATTACCCCTCAGACTTAGGTGGAAACCCCCACTCTTCTGGCTTTGAAATTCTTTTCTATCATAAATATTGTTAGTTTAAAAGAGCTCTAAGGGCTTCCTCTATCACCGAGACCTTATCAATGAAAATAATGGATCCACAGGAGATTTCTTATTAACGCATCACAGTTGCAGGTAAATTATGTTCCCATCGTCCTCTATTTGTTCCTTTAGAAACTCTTTTTCACCTCTGCAAGACAATGTTCTATCAATGAACATAGGTCTCCCTTCCCAATCCAGGAATTCCAGTTCCCAATTAAAAGTGGCTCATCTAACCCTACTATTCGGTTTCACCTTCCCCAAGGTTTCTAGGGTTAATTCGATTTACATTATTCTCATATTATTAGCCTTTGCTACTGTGTGGCAAGAATGATGTGAAATTCCATCTTTCCTCTTTTGCCTAGTTCCTTTATTACCCTTATTTAATTTAGTAGGATATTGATGTTGCACTGACTAATTTGTATATTTTTACTTGTATATTCAAAAACTTATGTGATATGCTAAAACATACAACTAGAATCTACTCTACTCATCAGTGGAAATAAAAATTAATCGATGATAACACTAAGAAAAAAATGACGAATTTCCATTATACATAACACAATATGTTTCTAGGGAAATCAATTGCTCAAAACCCCGACTATGTATATTGCATTAACCAGAAGATCTGAGAAGAAAATACAATTCTTGTTCAACCCGAACAATTCCTGCACAATTACAATCTATATCTCTACTTCACAAACCATCTTAAATCAACACTTAGCCAATTTGTCTACCTACCAAACCCCTACTTCCTTGCGGAATTCCTAAGAGAATTAGCCCATATTTAATTTGGAAATTATCTCTCCATAAATGCGTAATCCATCCATAGGCCCTCAACTAATTTCATGCACCATCTGTATAACTCAGAAAATTATACAATTGATAGTACATTATCCGTGAACTCTAATATCAACTAGGTATTCCTCAAAAATGACATACATGAGATATTTATGAGTGAACCTTCAATTAACTAGTGGAGCAATGACACTACACTAGTGCTTGTCCCCACTATTAGACCTCCTACTAGTGCCTCCAACTGTTTGAACTAGTTTAACTGACTTTAAATTAATTAGACTGAGTTAATTAATTACAACTCAAAAGAACTAAACCTGGACCCCTAAAATTTAGGAATCACTCTACATGACTCTAGATAGACTTCCAAATAGAATTTACTAAGCCAACTAAGTTAACTTAACTTAGTTAACTATTACAATTGCTATGAGAATATAATTACAAATGTAGAAATGCCGATGAAAGTGTCGATAATTTATTTTTACACTGCCCAGTCACCAGTTATTTTTGGAAAAATATATTGCGCTCACACAACATTAGCATCCACTAGACTGGACTAGACTTTCTGATAGCCTGGCACTCATGGTGGAATCAATCAGCCCCCGCAAAACTTCAGAATCTCCCTCTACTTGTCCGCTGGGGTCTTTGGATCAGCAGGAACTCAATCATTTTCCACAAAAGATATCCTAATTGGATAGTGACCACTACTCATATATCATCACTCTATCATCTTATTCATGAGGACAATCCAAACGATCTAAAATGATTACCTTGGATGAGATAATCAACACATCCCTCCCATGGGTGTATTTTGATGGATATGCACAGCTTGATGGCTGTGAGGGAGGAGCAGTTCATTTTCTAAATAATGACCTGCATTACAAAAATAAAATTGGTCTTGGCCATGGCACAAACAATTTTTCTCAACTTAGAAGCCTCATACACCTTTTGGCTTTCTTTATAGAAAAGGGATGTAGACACTTACAGATCTCTGGTGACTCCAAAATCTTCATAAATTGGTTCAACCATAAATCTACTTGTCACATGCACACACTACAGAATCTCTTGGATGAAGTTCTACTATTAAAATCACAATTTGATTATGTTTCTCGTCACCTTATTTACAGGGAAAGAAACCATCTTTCTAATCAAATTTCCAAGGAGTCAGTGATCCTTCCACATTATCACTGGATAATTCAAGATTAGATCGGTCACACCTTCTATCAATGCTTTCACAGGCCTTTTGCAGATCCAGGGGGCAGCTACACCCTAATTTTTTTTGGAGACCTTTTGTTTTGGCTATGATCCAGTTTCATGTCCTTTTTACTGAACTGTAATTCTGTGTCTATCTTATGTATATTTCTTAGAGTATATTAGGTTAGAGTCATGTAATAGACCTATTTATTATGTATGTGGTGAGGCCAACAAATTTTGATATATGCCTCCCATTGAAGCATCTACAACATGTAATTTTCTATATTAATGAAAGTTATGATTTTTCCTTGGGGAAAAGAGAACAGAATTACAAATGAATTCCTACAATAATTCAAGGACAAATTAAATTAGAATTTTTAGATGTTATTTTTAACATTTCTTGTTGTTGTTTCCAACATAATTTTATTTACATGTAGTCTAGATAGAAGCCATGAAATAATTCTTCCTTAGTTATAATAAATTGATCTTACCCTTACTACTTAGTAACACAACTTTAAAATGTTGGTATTTCTAGTTGATTTAGTAACAAGTTTGGGTTGTTGGACCTAGGTATGTTTAAACCTGGCCGAGACTCTAGTGCCTTGTGGAATTTTGCTTCGTCACAAAGAAACACTAACTCTAGATAAGAATATTGCTTTATAGGTTGGATGCTCTGTCCATCTTAACCAACTTCCTTTTTAGTTTCCTATTCATTTTCCCTCCTTTCTCGTGCATTTCGATGACATGGTTTCTTAATGATTTTAGGAAAAATGCCGGATAGGCTACTATATTTTTTTCAATTTGGAATTTTGGTTATCAAAGAGTGTTTTTGACTTTGATGTTTACATGTTCTGCATATGCAGTCAATCTACTTATATTGTACCCTTTTAATATATTTACTTGATACTACAATATTTCTTTTACTCTCAGATTGATAAGCTTACAAGCGTTCTTATGGTTTTTGTTTTAATGAATACTAATCTACTTGGCTAAATTACACATACACTACTCTTCTAACCATAGAACTATGCTTGAGTACATGGTTCTGATCACTCTTTATTACTTTATTGAGTAATATCTATTATTGTGCTTTATGTTTGGTTTTAACCTCCACTATGTTCGATTTTTCATGGCATGTTTATAGATTAAATCTAAATATCAATATATGCTGGTTAATTTTTTGTGGCCATGTGTCCCAATGTCAGGGAGTTCCAAAGAAAGACTCAAATTTTCCTTTTCAAAAATAAGTAGGTAGGAAATAAAGGACAACAATCCTTGAATATGAGCTATTAGCATCATGATTTGGCACATATAACTTACCTATTGTATTCCAAAATAAAACATTTTAAAACCTTCAACTTTGATGTCCTTCAACTTCGGTGTTATCATAAACTCATAAATTGCTTCTTCATTAAAAAAGGAAACCCTCTTTAGTAGATATTAGCACCTCAAACTCCACCTAATGCAGCAACAAATGCAAAAAAAAATTAATGAAGACCATGCCTTCATGCCTACTCAATGCATAAAGAGGTGGCCTAGGCATACCAATGCAAGGCATGGTTTGAATATTGAATGAATATTGAATGTGAGGTGATCAACAAGAGATTTCATGGAGATAAAAGGAATTATAGAAAAACCAAATAACAATGTGAATCTAGGCGAGGAAGACTATTGAATGTGAGGTGATCGAGAGTATTGTGTGGGATATTGTGTGGAGATATAGGGAATGCCATAAAAACTAAAACAGGCTACAAATTTTATTGAAAATTGGGGAAGTTATGGGACAAATTTCCCACAGAAACCCTAACACCCCAAGAGGACCCATCTTTCCCAAAATGTAGATTCAAATTGATAAAAGAAGTATTATTTCTAGTATATCCAAATTTAGCGTGGAACTTCTTTCAGTATTTAAATATGGAAAATCATCATGAACAATCAATTATTAAGGCACATTGAAAATATATTTGACTATTATTGAGAAAAAGTATGAATTTAAATATTTTCCCTCCATTCTCTAAAGTGAGCTCACCCAAGTGATGTGACTTTTCACTTATAAAATCAACTATAAATTGGCATTAATTGTCCTCCACTTTGATAATGGAAACTTGTACTTCTATGGAAAATTTTGAAGGTTTTGAGGATGTATCTTATGTAGATCATATGATAAATTTTATCTCTATAGTTGATATAAAAAACCCTACAGCTTGCATGACATGGTTTATCTTTCTGGTGCATATGGAAAATCTAAAAAATCCCTGAAGCTCACATGACATGCTTATCTTTATGCTCACATGAAAAATTCAGTGATGTCTCTCTATGCTCGTATTATATATCTATGTGATGAGGATCACTAAATCAATCAAATGTCTCACATATGTTGAGGATCACACTCTATAATACAGTGGCTCCCTTTTTTTTTAGGATCATACTTTATAATATAGCAGCTCACATTCTGTTTAGGCTCACATTGGATCACATTATGTTGACGTTTGCACTCTATGTTGCAATGGTTCAATCTCATCATAGTTGTTCATATATGAGGCTCCAACCAGTCATAGTGGCTCATATGTGTATTATCTAAGGCTTACACCTGTCAATGTGGCTCATATATTTGGCTCATGGATCGTATTCCATATAGTGGATTGTTCTAATATTAGTATTATGTATAATAGTGGCTCACATACAGTGACTCACATTTATACTTTACAGTGGAGTTATTTATATATATATCTATATCTATATATATATATATATATATATATATATATATTATATATATATATATATATATATATATATATATATATATATATATATATATATATATATATATATATAATATATATATATATATAATTCCACTGTAAAGTATAAATGTGAGTCACTGTATGTGAGCCACTATTATACATAATACTAATATTAGAACAATCCACTATATGGAATATGATCCATGAGCCAAATATAAGAGCCACATTGACAGGTGTAAGCCTTAGATAATACACTTATGAGCCACTATGCATTGTATGTCTGAGGTTAATAATATATTCTTGTGGCTAGAAATTCGATGAAGGACAACAATATATATTACATTAACTTGAATGTGATCTATAGACCCTTGAAATTGACAAGATATGGCATTAAACTAATATGACAATGATCTATATGTGATTATAAATTGTGCAATTCTGACTTAGAAGTGTAATAGTGTTATGTATGACAATGTCATCTTTTATATATATATATATATATATAGACATTGGGTATTTTGGAAAATTTCATAACAATATGGGTAAATATATGAAATATGACATAGATGTTTAACAATGTTCCAATGATATTGTAGATGACAACACAATGACATAGTGGCAATGAATCCTTGTATGGCAATGACCCTTGTGAACACGTCTATGGTACATGATGGAAATAACATTTGATGAAAGCATATATGTGATGATGAAACATGACATTGATGGCACATGTTCTTATGAATCTTGAAAAATATGATTCTTGACAACATTTGATGACATTTAAGAGTAATGATTTGTGACAAGGATGTTACTTCTTGTGACTATGATATGGCAACAACTCTCTAGAGATCAGATCTTTTAGTTCACAAACACAATTGTGAACTGAATTGGTTGTGCCTCAGAGGCCTGATGTGATTGATGTATCTCATTCTTATTATACTTTGTATCTCAACTGAACTCTTGATGAATATATAATCGAAGAAGAATTTGGTTGGGTTTTCCTCCTTATGGGGTTTTTCCCTAGTCTCTAGCCTAAATATTAGTTTATCTCTTGTGTATGCTTTTCTTCCATTGTTCTTTTCTATTCCACTAATTTTTTGATGTTTATATTTCTCTCTACATAATCCCTAATGATGATATGATATTATGGGGCGAATTTAATGCAAAATCTTGGATTTTTTTATAAATTCAATTATCTTCAACAAAGAATAATCTAGCCCTAAAAATTGACATGGTATCATATTTGGGCTGAAAAAAAGTCATTAATGATCACCCCTGTGAAGACACTAGATTTAAGGAGATGAAGATGGAAGAGACCTAAAATAATGCCAGGCTTTAAGGGAAAACCTTGTTCTTACAATAGAATCTAGGGTTTGTGACAAACCCGTGATGCAGCCTTAGATATGGTAAAGGCATAAAAAAATGGAACACTAGCATGAAATTCTTGATATGATATGATCAGTGAGAAGCCCATGATAGATTTAGAGAAACCCTAGGAAAAGGTTATGTTGCAGATTCAATGGTCATCGTATACAGTGATGGTTGGACTCGGTTGTCGATGAAAGAGATAAAGGATATAGGTGGTACTCAAGCGGATGCATTTGTTCTGCAGATGACATTGACATATGATTGATGGATAATGGTGACCCATGAAGATAGGATCAAAATGGAGCTTATAGCTTCTTAAAATCATGAAACATAAGTACTTTCAAGACTTATGTTATTTTCTACTCTTGTTTATATTTATTATTTTAGACTATTGTTTATTCTTCCTGCATGAATATTTGAATTGTTATTTTACTAGTTTCTTGGATGAGGATGAAATCTATCTTTAGGATCATGCAGATATAGAGTATTATAGCAAGATTTACCTCTAAGAGGGTGATGGTACAGGAAAATAAAGGAGCCACTCTCATATTTAGAGAAGAAAGATAAACCTGCCTCATCATTATGTACACCTTCATTAAGTTTATTTAATTTTCTAGTATTTCTCTTTCTTTTGTTTTGGGATCTACAGGTACATTAGATGGATGTGAGGACCAAGTTATATATATCAAGACTAAGGAGGATGCAAAGACATCCCATGAGTAGAGTGGTATTTGAAAGATGGACAAAAGCTAAGATATTGTTGGAAAGATCTCATATCTTAGGTTGATATCTATTTGAAGAGACTTCCTATTTAGAGGGAGCAAACCATCATGTAACAATGATGTATTCTAAGATAAGGAGATGCTAAAATGTGGTATGTCCTTCATGGTCATATTAGATGAAAATATGTAGTGGTGTCAAATGATTTCGCGATATCAAGCTCAATAGTGATAAAGAAGATATTTTAAGAGGGAGAGGATTGTGATAAGATCCTAATGCCTATTGTCAAAGGTATGGGGAGATGGCCTCCTTTAAGATATTTAAGGAAGTGGCACACTTAAGGCTACCTCAAGGCTTTGAGCAACATGAGATGAGATTCATGATTACATATTGAAGAATGTCCCATATGGACTCAAGTTAGCCCCTTGGACTTAACATAACTAGATTGTCGAAAATTTGATGCAGACTCCCACCCCAAATGTATGTCTTTCATATTTGGTTTTATATATGCTAACAATTTATTTATAACAGGATCAGATCATCTTTGTGTTCACTCCCAGATGGATTTAAACCTTGAGTCGTTATGATCAAGAGATGATGAGGACCTACATGTTAAGAGAAGTTTGCTATAATAGGCTTGACATGATGAATTACACTGAAGTAGTTGAGAAAGACTCCCCTTCCGATTCACATTTGATGGATCCCTTGATGAGCACAAAATCAAATGGATCCTTGATTTTCTTTATGTACTCTAAACCAAATAAATGTTGGACATCTATATTGGGCTACTAATACATATGTGTTGAGATATCTACATGAAGCTACCAATCATGGAGTAAGACACACTTCCAGAAACATGATGAATTCACTAATGCTGATTGAGACTACAAATATTGTTGATAGGAGAAGCACATCCCAATGCTTCTATAGCTTGAGGGTTTGCCATAATTTCTTGGATGAACTGAAATATAAGTCCGTTGATTTGAGTATGCAAGGATAGCTGCAAGGTAGTGCGATTGAGAAATCCCTTTGGAGAGATGTTTGAGTGTGTGTTGGACATGATTATGATATACGATGATAATATGAGCACGATCTAACTTTTAGAGAATTTTGTGTTATATGATTGGTCCAAGCATTTTGAGATTAGATAAAACTATATCTAGGATATGGTGTAGAGGGAGAAGTGAGGTTCCTACATTGATTTGTTGTGTATTTGTGAGGAGATGAGTAAGTTACTAACATTCTCACCAGTTATTTTTTGAAAGGGAAGTCCTTAGTCTTCAGAGAGAAGCTTGTTCTACTGGATGTTACCCTCCCAGGAAAGGTTCATGACTGATAGAGGACACTAAGCTATGATCTTCCCTCCTATTTAAGCTCCCAGTGATAGGAATTGACCTAGAGAGCTCCTGAGGGTGATGGAACTCTGGACAATAGGATGTGTGATCCTTGTCATTTATGGCAAGTTTGGTATCCTGCCTATAGTCACTGTAGGGTGTTCATGATCCTTATCGTCTATGACAAGTTGGGTATCCTCCCCTACCATTAGGTTTAAGACTTGATATAGGGTATCCCAGTATGCATCCTACCCAAAAAATGGCCTTATCGGATTCACCACCCATCTGGCCAATGGGTGAGGAGAGACTTGGGAGTGTTTGATCCTTGCCTTTGGTATGTTGGGTATCCTCCCCAAGTTAGTGGATGCATGTGTATACCACTTGATTATTGATCGTCAAGGTGTGAATATCAATAGATAATAGGATGTGCGATCCTTTTCACTTATCACAAGTTTGGTATCTTTCCTATTGTCATTTGATAATAGAATATGTGAGCCTTGTCACTATCGACAAATTGGGTGTCCTTCTTATTGTTGATCGAATGTATAAGGTGAAAGATTAATCTCCCCTATTTTCCATGGATATAGGGTGGAAGACGTAGTTCCCCTATGATGAGTCTTCTTCTTTAAATAGAGACATCATTTTTCAATTGATGATTAAAGGAGAGACAAGTTGAGATGAGATGTGATGAGATGGATGTCTTATTAATGTAGCTAAGACAAAGGTCATAGAACTTGACCTAGAAACTAGTAGGGTTTGGATGATCTTTTCGATCTCGCTTACTATTGGTCATGGATTACTCTTATTCTATGAGATGATATGAGACAAGATGAGACATGATGTAGCTATAATAAGACATATGAGTTGAGACTTATGATGCAAATGGAAATTCCTCTCCAGTTGAGAGGGAGTGTTGAAAATTCGGGTAGATGGGATCAATTTCCCATAGAAATTGTTAGAAAATTATATATTACAGAGCAATGGAACACATAAAATATTGTAGAAATATAAACATATAAAATGCATAAAACAAGAGAGACACAGATATACGTGGTTTACCCAGTTTGGGCTACATCCACGGAGAAATGGCCAGTCCTTATTTTATTATATTATCCAATAAACTGAAGAGATACAACCTACAACAGATCTACTGTAACACCCTCTTCACTCTCAATCTCCTCTCTCTTCCTCACTCAGAATACAGATATGTATAGACGCAATACAATTCCCTCATATATAGAGAGGGTTCCCTTCTAGGGCCAAAAACCCTAAATTAAACATATCTTCTACTGTCAGATCTCTGCCTAATGAATGGCCAAGATTGACTACGAAATTACAACATTTGACAAGGAAATTTTACATCTATTCTTAGCTTCAAGGGGGCTACCCCCGAAACCCTCCACTAGGGGGGGGCTCCCCAAAGGTCACAACCGCCCCCTGGACACCCCCTGTAGCAAATATTTTACAAGCGACATTGCCTCCCCATTTCGAACTGGGGTCCATTGCGGTGATACCTTTGAGTACAGAAGATAATCAGGGTCCACACCCAACAAAAACCCTAAGACCCAAATAGGATCCCATCTTGCCCCAAAGGATGATTCAAATTGATAAAAGAAATATTATTTCTAATATATGCAAATTATGCATGGCACCTCTTTTACTATTTAAATATGGAAAATAATCACAAGAAATTAGTTATTAAGGCACGTTAAAATTTGAATATTATTGAGAGGAATTTTGAATTTAAGTATTTTCCCTCCATTTCCTAAAGTCGGCTCACCCAAGTGACATGAATTTTCACTTATAGAATCAGCTATAAATTGGCATTAATCATCCTCCACTTTGAACAAGGAAACTCACCCTTTTTTGGTAGATTTCAAATGGTTTGAGGCCATCTTTTATGTAGCTCATATGATAAAGTTTATCTTTGTGATTCATATAGAAACACCATGCACCTCATACGAAAAAGGTTTATCTTTGTGGTACATATGGAAAATCTAGCAAATCCCTTTAGCTTGCATTACATATTTATCTCAGTTCTCACATGGAAAATTTGGTGAAGTCTCTCGGTGCCCGATTTATATATCTCTTTGATGAGGCTCGCTAAATGAATACAATGGCTCACATTATATTAAGGATTATTCTCTATAATAGAGTGGCTCACATTATTTTGAGGATCATGGTCTATAATATAGTGGCTCACATTTTGTTGAGGATCGTGCTCTATAATATAGTGGCTCACATTCTATTGAGGCTCACAATGGATGACATTTTGTTGAGGTTTTCACTCTTTGTTATAATGGTTCGCTCTCATCATTATGGTTTGTATATGAGGCACGAACTAATCACAATGGCTCATATATGTATTATCTAAGGCTCACACATGTCACTGTAGCTCGTATATTTGACTCTTCAATTGTATTCCATACAATGGATCATTCTAAGGTTTTAATTGTGTATAACAGTGACTCTCATACAATGACTCACATTTATACTTTATTGTGGCATAACTACTATGAATATATTCTTTGATATGTATTACTATTGTGGCCTCAATATATATATATTTTAGTTTTTTAGTGTATCTTTGAGGTTAGCAATATATTCATGTGGTTGACAATTCGATGAAGGACAACAATATATATTACATTGAATTTATTGTTTCATTTAATTATGAAAGGAACTATTGCTTTGTGATCTCATTCCCAATTGATATCCCCGGACAACAGAACAAAATGGCTAGTACAATCTAATATCAATCCCCAATCCAGATGTCCATGCATGCAACTTTAATATAATTTTTAATGCTACAAAGTATGAGCAAGTACCTTGCCTCATTTTAGGTTGGTGGAGAGTTTTAGGCCTATTACAGAATCTTTGCATTCCACTCAAGTGATCTATTTCATCCACTCCCAATCTAAATCCTGCACACAAACACAACCAAAAAAATATGACAAGTGATCTTCCACAAAAGATCCTCAATAGAAAACATCTAGAAATCACACATATAAATTACCGCAACACTGATTTAAGGGTAAGGAACATAGATTTTTATTGTACATCAACATACCTTCAAAAAAAAAGATTCTCTTCTCTAGATTCTAGTATCGTCTCCTCTCCCAATACAACAGAGGTCTTGTGCTATATTTTGGATACTCTCCCCTCCCCTTTTTCTCTTGGTGAGATTATAAAGCTTCATCCTATCCTCTAGGAGAATGTATTTAGACACCTAGGGGCTTGAGAAGTTAGGAAACCTCTACAATAATGGACCCCTAGCCAGATCATACATAAGTGGGTCAAGTTGAACTCCTTGGAAATGAAAAACTCTAGAATTTTTTTTCACAATTATGATATTTTTCTCAATTATCTCAATTATGAAATAAATATTATCTCAGAAATAACTCAAACGTGTAATATCACCCTTTTATCATGGGATAAATCTCACATAAGTAGAAGGAAAGGTGAAAAGGGATGCATTTTAGTGAAACAAATGAGATAAGTTGATATTGGGTTTCTCTCACTATAATGGAGTGAAAAATACGGTTATAACAGATGCCCCCTAATGCATGAGGTCACAATAGAAATTGATGGATGAAATGCATTACAATAATACTCAATGATCAAACTAGGATGAAGGAGCCAAGACTATGAAACTAGATCAGAGGAAATCAAATGTTGAAGTCTCAACTCTGATGGTAACATCCCCGAGGTAGGCATACCCATGATCAGTCAGAAGAAGATGCTGAAGATGGCCACCATAAAATACACTGCGGATCCATGACATGAAATTTTAGAACATGACCATGAATACATACACCATGGATCCATGTGACTCAACAGATAGAGCATAGCCACCAACAAATACAATGTGGGTCCATGTCACAGTATACATGAAGAAGACTATGGACACATCACAGACAGAGAAGTGTCTCAAGATAGACCTCAAAGTACATCAATGATACATAACTCCAATGCAACCTTGGAAGGATGCCATATAGGAGTGAGATGTCCCTAACCCAAGGTCTTTGACATAACCTCGATGGTATGAATCTACATCGTGTGAATATATGAGCTGATGTTGAGTATGATAGAAACCGTCTGACTACTAGCCAATGAGGTAAACCACTAATAGACATGAGGGAATCCACCAATGAGGAAAATGGACCCTAAGATACCCAGTATAGTCCACTAAGTGTGAATAGATGATTTTTTGTCGAACACTAGTGAAATTGACCAATCAGGAGCCAATGATGTAAACCCACTATCAATCATGAGGAAGCCTACAACTAAGGTCTGCAAGCTCCAAGGTACTACTGGTTCTTATATTAAGCTCCTGGATAATGAGCTGAAGTTGATAGGAGAAGATCCCTTGAAGGAGGACCTTGATGTATCCCCACAATCGACACAAAAAAAACCAGGATGATGTGATGAATGGATGAAGTCATGAAGTGGTGAAGTATAAATGACACATGGATGGTCGACTCAAGAAGGTCAACATGATATTGCAGATAGTTGACAAAAGCTGAGACTTCCCTTGAACACACAGAGGCATGACACAAGAGTGACTTGGCAGCATGACCAACGAGAACCATGTGATATCATGCAACGATGTAGGAGACATCGAAGCACGCTCCATATGACTGGAAGAGTAACCAACTGGAGGAGTAAAGAGACTTATATGGATGGCACGACTCCAAGGTGAGATAAAACCCAATTTTGAGATAATGAGATAGAGATGTGCCATGTTCAAGGGTGATGCAACCGATGTTTCCATTTCAATGACTAATGGAAAAATATGTTCCCTCCCTTCTCTTTTTATAATTTCCTTTTTCGTAAAGTTTTCCACCAAGCCAGAAAAAGAGATAAAAGTATACAAGGGGGAACTTCCTAAACAAGGTAGACTAGGGTATTCCTTTTACATAACTAGTCTATCCCAATATATAAAAGAGTTAAACTTATACTAGGTATATGACACTTTAGGTACTTTAATGAGCGTGAAGTAGACGGGTTCACTCAGAAATATTTTCTAAATTAAGGAGTCTGAAAAGAGCTAAAAGAAAACTCCCCTTGGAGGAACAAGTGGTATATAGCGTAGAAATTGGTTCCAGTAATGTTGGAACTGCTCATGACATAAGAAGGACAAGAGGCTGGATAATAATACCACTCATCGTAGTGGTTCCTCCAAGAAAGGGTGAACACCAATGAAAATGAATGGTAGGCTAAGCAAATGATGACAATGGAAAAGAGAATCGAAGGCTCAAACTGCAAAAATAGGTTGATAAAAGAGTGGCAATAAAAGGGGATAAATATGGTGAAATGTGGCTCAGATTATAGGTCATGGTGGGTCAAAAGGAGGAATTCCAAGAAGAGAATAAAAATGATTGCATTGACACCAAGTCAGCAAAGAGGTGCTAGCTAGGGTATCCATGATCAGGTAATGTCTACTGCAAAGATATCACATGCATAAAGGAAGTGGCGAGAGTCATAATGTGACAGGGTTAGTCCTAAGGCATAAATATGGCATTGTCGGTCAATAATGCATTGGTTATGTTTGTATATGACCTACCCCTATATGTCAGGTCCAAGAGAAACACACCTAAGGTCCAATGTATGTCACAATAAACATCGCCCTATCCTATGAAAGCCATCCAGAAAGACTAGACCCATGACTAAATCACATAATGAAAGAAATAAAAATGGATAAGATAAATACAAGGACATATTTTCTGGATTTTATAATTGTTTTCCGGATTTTTAGCATAAATAAGCCATGAAAAATGCTCACATGGCACACCAAACCAAAAGGGTAAAAAAATCACACTACTATGTACAATATGTACAAGTACAACACAGTCTAGTAGGTCACACTAATGTGTGGCCACATCCATGCATATGCCAAGGGTTTCTATATGCAAACTCATAGAGGTGAGGGGACCATATGGCTTACCAGTGTGGGGCCATGCCAAAGGAAGTCAAATTTACCAATCTGGAAAGTTTGACCATACAAGGGAAATTCTTAAATAGTCACACTCTCAATATCAACCTGAGAACATAAGGGAGGATCAAGACATAAAGGGGGTATAAGATGTTGTAGCATTTTTTGGTTTTGTGAAGTTAGAATCAATTAGTCAAAAAACGAAAATATTTTTCAAAAGATGTTTAAGCTAGGATATGGACAAAAAGAATACTAAATAAAAATGTTATGAAATATTTTGATAAATATGTCCATATCAAAGAAAATTTTAGAATAAATGCCCTAAAGAATGAAGGAAAAAATAAAATGTTAGGTTAGAGAGAAAAGAAAAGAGAAATGAACTTTGAAAGTGTGCAAGTCCAAGTGCCACTACTTTTACTTTATTATGAAAAATAATGGTTGTGTGAGGCTTGTCATAAATGCCACAACCAATTACTGTCAAATAGTTTAATCTTGACTAGTTCATGCTTGAAATTTCATGTTTATATTAAGAGAATAAAGATCTAGACAAACTATTTAATCTTGGCAGATCATTCATTAGGTAGAGAATAATAAGGGCTCATCAGTTTAATCTGAGCCCTTGGACATTATAAGTTTAGAATTAGATAGTTTTCTTTTCAAAAGAAAAAGGAAAGGAAAGGGTCTGCTAGCCTAAATGCACCCATAAAGTGAAGAAGACGGTTAGGGTAAGTAAAGGGTAGGTAGAAGAAAGTTTGCAGAAGTAAAAAGTTGATTGAGGTGTAAGCACATTTATCATGCTTGATCATGTGTTGCAGTGTGCAGGAGTAGTTATGAATGTGAAAATATGTTCACAAGCTTATTTAACTAACTTCCCCTCATTCATTTCATTCACCCCTTTGCATTACTTTATTAACTCCACCATACCCATAAAACCCATAAACACCTTTAAGCCTAAGCCTTCTTTACCCCTCATGTATAAAGTTAATTGAAAAATTCATAATTTCTTGATAAAATCTTTTAAACCACCCTTGGTGTGGTTAAATAAACACCACTGCAGTTAAAACACTAGCCCCACTCCATAAACACATCGCAATGTGTTTAAACCCTATTTATTCATTGAAACAATTACAAATCCTTTGTAACTATTCCTTGGGCCTGCTAATCTCTGCGCCTGCTCCCTCCATGCATCTTGACCATGCGATAACCATCCGATCACTTTCTCCCAATCTCTAACCTTTACCCGCTCGAGAGCACGCAAGATTCATGGTTTTGCTCGGGCCCTTTGTGGTTACGTGTCATTCCCACGTTAACTCACATGCCATCAGAAAAAAACCACCCCATGGCCAAAAGTGGTGCGATGAGCCTCTGAAACCGCTCCCTGCATATGACAAAACCATCTACTATTCACTTAACCCTTCCGCATCAAATTTTAAAAGTTAACCGTTTAAAAGCCAAAACCCTCACTTTCGCTCTTTTCACCTGTTTACACAGTAAAACCCTATAACCCTGCTACGCCACCTTAAGCCTCTGCAACCGATTTAACTACTGTGTACCTCATGAAAACACTCCAGAATCCATCCAGAGACCTTTCAACTCAAATGAAGCCATTGTGGCCCTTCCTGTCAAATTGTGTTTTTCTTAACAATTGTTGTATTTTGCAGGTGATTAGCGAAAGACCAGGAGATTGGATAAACAATTTTGACATTAGTTAAGAACCTGTTTACTCCAAGATTCTCAGGAAATCTATTCAAAAGGCTTCATTTATCATAATTTTTTGTACAAATAGAAGATCAAGTTTAAACGAGAGACAAAGCAAAAAGAAGTCATTTTACACAGTAAATGCTAAAACAAACAAATTACACAGTAAAAGTATAAACAGAGGAGGCAGATAAAGACATACAGTTAAAAGACAAACATATCAAAGATACAAAAAGATGATCAATATCCAACAACCTAATACTAAGACAATAAAAAAACTAAATGATTTATTGTTGCAATACACAGTAAAAACTTGAAATGTACAGTAAAAGTAAAAAGCACAGTAAAGGTTATTGATAGGTCAACAAGGTCAAAGAGTATCGGATGAAAGGCCATAATTAGATATGACATCTAGCGTGAAGACCAAATAGTCAAGTCGCTGAAAGGGAAAAAGATCAAAGATCAAAGCCAACATAACCTAAATAACAGAGAAAACAAGCAAGCAATTCAATAGTTGTCTCTATCTTCTTGCGTGAAGATATTTCCTTTTCCTTGAATAAATCTATTTTTGTAAAAAAAGTTTAGGATATTTTCTTGGTTCTACTATTGTATAAATAAATATCTATTGGCATTATTATACAGGTGTCGTCCTTTAGATGACAGATTACAGTGCAACAGGTCAATTGCAAAGAATTAATGATCAGACTACAAAGAATGAAGAAAGAGAGGTACATGCAGGTTCACCTTGAAAAAGGAGCGTATACACATGGGTTAACAGAGCAAAAGGAGTGTATAATGTACACATGCACTTTCACAGAAGGAAAAGCGCGTATATCTTGGAAAAGTAATTTTTTGGTTCGAGGTATTTGGTCCATGGTATTTTGATCCATGGTATTGGTCCATGGTATCTAGTCTGAGGTATTGACCCTAGGTATTTGGCCCAACGTATTGGTCCTAAGTGGTTTTAGTCCATGGTATTGAGAAAGACCTAAGACTATAAAAGGAGAAGAAGATCATTACGCCAGTGTGTGCAAGTATTGAATATCGGATGAAGTGTGAGATTCAGTATGCAGGTTATGGGTTTTTGATGCTTTGCTTGATCTGAACTAAGGATGCACCTATGTGGTTGATGATGGATGATGGATTAGGATCATAAGACCTGAAATGTATTATCATTATGTGGTTTGATCATGGATATACTATATCTGAATTACTGAGGCATATTTTATTCTATAAATGTTATGTTCTAGGTATTACTGATGTTTGGAATCGCTGTAAAGTTATGAGTAAATATTTGCAGATCTGTACACGGGTTCACCTTGGTAAAAGTTCGTATACACGTAGGTTCAGCTCATCAGAGTAGTGTATACATTATGGAATATGATATTTGAATTTACAGTTGGTTCTAGTAATTGTTGCAGAGTTCTGGGTTCTACTCTATGTTCTGGTGACTGTGTTTTGATGACAATGATGATGGACCTTTAGTGATTCATTTGTGGGTGATTTAGAGATTGATGATGCATATGTAGTTGATGTTTGTATTGCAATGGTGCTTGATTTTGTGATTCAATGTTGTTGATGGGTCCAGTATGAAAATTGGATGAAACGTGGCCTTCATATTATGGTGTTGTGTTCCATGTGTATCCAGTCTAAAACTTTATGAAACATGGTCCCTGGAGGAAGAGAGAAGGTCGTAGTGTTCTATAGGTCGGCGCCTATGTACTAGTAAACATATCGGCCAGTACAAGAGCCAGGGGGTTAGATCTCCCTTCCAGTAGTAGCTGGAAAACCAGTGAAGGTTGGAGCCTTTAGTAGGTCGGAGCCTATGTACTAGTAAAAATATCAGCTAGTACAAGAGCTAGGTGGTTGTAGCTCCCTTCCAGTAGAAGTTGGAAAACGAGAGAAGGTTATAGCCTTTTGCAGGTGGGTGCCTACATACTGGCATGAGTCTGCACCAGTACAAGATTGTAAACATGTTGTTCTTATATTAAAAAGAAGATACTAGCAGGTGGTTTTTGTCCTGCATTGTGTTTCCACCTTAAATCTTGGTGTTCATGTGTGTTTCTTATGTGTGATGGTTTGTTCTGATTTTACTGCACATGGTTACTTTTTATATGGTTAATGAAGTATTGATACACTGATTAGATATCAACATATGATGAATTAATTGAATCATAAGGTTGTTGGATATATGCTGGTTGCCTTAAACACAGTTGCATGTACACGTGAGTTACCTTCATTGCAATAACGGTTATGAATTTGAGTATGAAAAGAAAAAGATTATTGATTTGACCAATACTGATTCTCCCCCTCCCCCCCCCACCCCCCCTCTCAGTATTATTTCCAACAATTGGTATCAGAGCAGGTCCATTGGTAGAAGCTTGATCGCTTGAAGGAGATCAGTAGAAATAATGGGAAAGAAGCTAAAGAAGAAAGCACCTCAGAAGATAAACACAACTCGAAGGAATAGTGACAGCAGGAGAGACAATTGGCCATTAGGTGGAAGCAGGGATTCAGATTCTGAATCACCTCAGATTGAAGATGAACAAGCAAATGAAGCATCCGATAAAATCAAAGATTAACAAGATCTATTTAACAAAAGGGAGTGTGCCTTCAAAGAAGAAGTTACCAGATTAAAATATCTGTTGGAGGAAGGAAACAAAGTAAGGAAGTAGCACAGGATGAAGTGATATCACTAAGAAATGAAATAAATGATCAGAATTACTATGTAGCTAAGATCCTCTCTCTAAAAGAATGTCTTGAAAATAAGCAGAATGAAGAGCTACCTCAAGCAGATGAAGAACAAGAAAATGAGATTCTCAACCTAAGGCAACAAGTGGAAGAAGGAAGAAAGACTAAAAAAATATTGAAGAAGAAATATCTGAAAAAGGAAGAAAAACATGAGGTTGAGGTAAATATATTAAAAGGTAAATTAGAAGAAAAGGATAAACTGTTATGATTTCAGGATAGTACTATGATTTTGGATAATATTCTTAGTAGTCAAAGGTCTCCTACAATCAAAACTAGTCTTGGTTTTCATGAATCTGTTGAAGGTGAATCTAGCTCACAAGGTGAGGCAAGGAACTATAATGCAAAATCTAAAATGCTCAACAAGGAAATGAGAGGTCAACCCCATCAACAACCAAGGAAATAAATTCTTCAAAGGAAATATTTTACTCATAACCATGGAAGTGATAGTCAGTTATTTCCTCAAATGAATAATGTTGAATGTTTTATATGTCATAATCTTGGACATGTTGCAGCAAGATGCAAAAGAGAATGGTTCAAAACCATCACTTCAGAGAGATCATCAGCTTCCAGGTACTTTAAGAGATATTGTTTTGCTTGCAATATGTTTGGCCTCAAAGCCATTGACTGCTATAGAAGGAATATGAAACATGTAAGATGTTATGCATGTAACAATCTTGGACATATAGCAAAGGAATGTAGGATAATATTTTGGGCACCGTACCAAAAGGAGAAAACATCATCACAGTCGAAGATATGGAAGAAGAAGGAATTACAATCAGAAAAATATGGCATGGCACAGTGTACAAACATAACAGACTCGGGGGGATCTGAAAGTGTGAAACCTTAGTGTTCTAAATATCATATGCAAGTTTCATGAAGACAAGTCATGTATATATGCACATTCAAAGTTGCACAATCGCGTATAAGTTAGTTTGAGGAAAAGCAGTGGGATAGACTCAAGAAAAATGGTCTGATATGGTTTAGTCAATTATTTGCTCTATTTGATGATGGTTACAATCTGCTAATGATGTGTGGAAATGTGTTGGTACTCACAATATGTTATTTAGAAGTTCTTTTGATCCTCACAAGTTAACTTGATGTATATCTGATTGATGATGATGCCTTGATACTTCTTGCTGATATATGCATGATCAGATCTGAGAGTGAAAAGATGGAACACGTTTAGGGGGAGCATATGCTTTGAATAATACATTGTTGGCATTATGTTAGAAGATCTTGGTACTTGAAGATTCTTATATTTCTTAATCCATATAATTGTTTTGGTTCAAGTGACTCTTTGGATGATGAAAATGTACAGGTTGTTGATCCTGATGCCGCTGATGGTGCAGATCGTATATAGTGATGACTATCATGGTCTTATTTAGGTCTTTGGTCTTTGTTAAAAATGTCATGTATCTCTTTTAAAGACCCATGAGTCATATGATGTAATAATTTCTATTTCAGTCATGTATAAACATTTGGTATATCCCCACTTGGTTGGGTGGATGAGTCAAATTGGTGTATCCCCACTTGATTGGGAGATTGATGTATGTATGAGTCATTGGTGATAGGAAGGTCATACTCACTTAGTTGAGTTATAGAGTCATGTTATTCTTTTGAAAATGTTTTTGCAGTCTCTGCATGTGCTCAGGGGGAGCATGTAAGGCATAATTTATATCAAAGGGGGAGATTATCTTGGTCTGCCCTTTGCCCTTGATGTCAAAGGGGGGAAGTGACTTGGTGTTGTTGTTTCCATCAAGTCCAAAGGGGGAGATTTTTGGGATTATGATACAGGTGTTGTCCTTGATGGAAACTCACTCGGATGACAGATCACAGTGTAGCAGGTCAATAGCAAAGAATTAATGATTAGAATACAAAGAATGGAGAAATAGAGGTATACGCAAGTTCACCTTGACAAAGGAGTGTATACACGTGGGCTAACAAACCAAAAGGAGCGTATAATGTACACATGAACTTTCACAAAAGGAAAAGCGTGTATATCTTGGAAAACTAAGTTTTTGGTCTGAGGTATTTGGTCCATGATATTTTGATCCATGGTATCTGGTCTGAGGTATTGATCCTAGGTATTTGGTCCAATGTATTAGTCCTAAGTGATTTTGGTCCATGGTATTGAGAAAGGCCTAAGACTATAAAAGGAGGAGAAGATCATTAGGCCAATGTGTGCAAGTATTGAATATCAGATGAAGTGTGAGATTCAGTATGCAGGTTATGGGTTTGTGATGCTTTGCTTGATCTGAACTAAGGATGCACCTATATGGTTGATGATGGATGATGGATCGATATCACAAGACCTGAAATGTATTATTATGTGGTTTGATCATGGATAGACTAGATCTGAATTACTGACGCATATTTTACTCTATAAATGTTATGATCTGGGTATGACTGATGTCTGGAATAACTGCAAAGTTATGAGTAAATATTTGCAGATGTGTACACGGGTTCGCCTTGGTAAAAGCACATATACATGTAGGTTCAGCTCATTAGAGTAGTGTATACATTATGGAATATGATATTTGAATTTGCAGTTGGCTCTAGTAGTTGTTTCAGAGTTCTAGGTTCTGCTATATGTTCTGGTGACTGTGTTTTGATAACAGTGATGATGGGCCTTTAGTGATTCAGTTGTGGTTGATTCAGAGATTGATGACGCAGATGTACTTGATGGTTGTATTTTAGTGGTGATGGATTTTATGCTTCAATGTTGTTGACAGGTCCAATATGAAAATTGGATGAAATGTGGCCTTCTTATTTTGGTGTTGTCTTCCAAGAGTATCCAGTCTGAAAATTTATGAAATTTAGTCCCTGGAGGAAGAGAGAAGGTCGTAGCCTTCTATAGGTCAGCGCTTACGTACTAGTAAACATATTAGCCAGTATAAGAGCCAGAGGTTTGGAGCTTCCTTCCAGTAGTAGCTGGAAAATGAGTGAAGGTTGGAGCCTTCAGTAGGTCAATGCCTGCGTACCAGTGAACATATCGGCTAGTACAAGAGCTGGGTGGTTGTAGCTCCCTTCCAGTAGAAGCTAGAGAACAAGAGAAGGTTGTAGCCTTCTGCAGGTGGGTGCATGCATACTAGCATGAGTCTACACTAGTACAAGATTGTAAACATGTTTTTCTTATTTTAAAAAGAAGACAGAAGCAGGTGGTTTTTTTCCCGCATTAGGTTTCCACCTTAAATCTTGATGTTAATGTTTGTTTCTTATGTGTGATGGTTTGTTCTAATTTTAATGCACATGGTTACTATTTATATGGTTAATGAAGTACTGATACACTGATTAAAGATCAACATATGATTAATTAACTGAATCATAAGTTTGTTGGATATACATCAGTTGCCTTAAACATAGTTGCGTGTACATGCGAGTTACCGTCATTGAAGTAGCATATATGAATTTGAGTATGAAAAGAAAAAGATTATTGATTTGACTAATACTGATTCACCCCCCTTTCCCCCCCCCCCCCCCCCCCCCACTCTTTTAGTATTATTTCCAACACTATCCTTGCGAGTGATTATGGGTTCATTGTTCACCATTGAACCAGGTTGACCATTGAAAGAGAGTTCACCCTTGAAGAAGCATTTGTAAACATTTGATGTACTAGCTTTTCTAGAACCTTAATACAAAGCAGAGGATTTTGAATTCAGTTTAACATAGTTTGTGTTTCCTGTAAGTTTTTCCAGTAATACATTATGTTTTTCTTCATATTCTTATGTCTTACAGAGATACCTAGGTAGGAATAATTGTGTCTCAAGCTATTTCTATAAGCTTCTGAAGTGATAATCATTAAAGAGATTGGATTAATGAACAATCTGTTTAATTATTTCCCTTTGAATCAATAAATCATTAGCATCTTGTTGTAAGAATAAGAATATTCTCTTGAACATTTTGAACATTGGTCAGAGGTTTTCATACTTATGATTGTTTAATTTTTTGTCTGAAAATTATAATAATCATATTATTTTTTGTTTCTGCTCACCACTATTCAAGCTTTTATCACTTTGTGAAGTTTTATAGTAGCCTTCTACTTTGGGATTAATATTATTCAAAACATTAGGCATTATAGTGTTATATTTGTTTCATTCATTGGTCCTCCAATCTTAAAAAAAACCTCAAAACAATTATATTAGATGTTATCACATTGATAGATGACCACTATTATCTCAGAGGTACAACATCAACCTGGCGTCATTGCTGGGATTCAAATTCCATTAAGTTTTCCCGGGAAAACGATATTCATTCTATTCCTTTAAGGTGATTAAAGGTTTAGAAAGGTTAAAATATTTCGCCTAGAGACTCCACTAGCCCAAATTGGCACTTTTTAAGCACACCAGATCTCATTCAGAATCTGACTTAGTTAACCCTCTATCAGATCCTGAAAAACTTTTGAGAAAATCCAATTCTAAAAGGAGACAACAACCATCTTATTCTTCCTCTTCTACCTTGCAGTCTGAAGAGTTAGTATCATTTGATCCTTTTAGTAATAGTCCATCTGATCCTGATTTGACACAAATACCTTCTAGGGTTTTTGAACTGTTAGATAGGGGAGTTGAGTTAGGTTCAACTTTCCTCATTCATTCTTTTGAAACACATCAACAAACCCCTCTACCACTAGGATCACCTAAAACTGAGTTTGAATTGGGTGTTCATTTAGCTGAATACAAACCCGCAGATTTCATATCTCCTAACACTTATTCATTCCCTTCCACTTCTGAACGACTTGAAGCTTCTACTTCTGAACAACCTGAAGAGACCATCTCTATATATACAAATCCACTCTTTGAAAAAAAAGAGGGTATTCATTCACAGGTCCCAAAGTTAGTTCTCAAGACTCCTTTAAAGTTATTCAAGAGATCCCCTCCTTCTTCACCTCCACATAGTCACACACCCCCTCAATCACCTTCTTCTATCTCTTCTTCATCTTCCTCTTCTTCATCCACACAAACAATTCATACACCACCTTCTACTATGGCATCCCAACTATTGTATAGGCTAGATATGTACCTTTAGTCTTACTTGCTAACATCGATGAATTCCCAGCTGGATACTTGAAATACCTTCCCAGGTATAATGGAGAAAATGGTCCCACAGCTAAGGACCATATTTAAGATTTTCTAGACTTTGCAGACAACATGAATATCAAACAAGAAAATGTTTACATGAGATTGTTTGTATAGTCACTTGAAGGAAATGTAAGAATATGATTTAGGCAGTTACCTATAAATTCCATTAGAAATTGGGAAGAGCTTACAAACATATTTAAAAATCAATGGGGTGTAAATAAAGATCCTCTTTACTTTCTGACTGAGTTTGAAGAACTTAAAAGAAACTTTGGTGAACCTGCATTAGATTTTATCAAAAGGTTCAATAAACTTTATCATAAGATGCCCCCTCATCGCAAACCCCTTGTAGAAGCAACTAAGTCTAGGTTCTCTAAAGCCTTTGACGATGATTTTGTTGTAATGATAAGAAAGAGAACTTCAAAAACTCTTGAATATATGCAAAAAAATTATATAGAGATGGAAGAAAATAGGGACGCTTCGACTTCCTTGAAAGCTAAAGAGGAAAAGGCCCAAAGAAAACTCAAATTTGTTCAAGAAGCCTCTAGTTCCTCTAGTTCTTCTAAGACTACAACTAAAGATTCTAAACTAGATGAAATAAATTCTCTTCTTAGAAATCTATCTAATAGAATTTCCAAGATTGAGACTCAACCTAGGACAGTTCAAAAAGAATTTACTAGACCCCAAAATCAAAATCAAAATCAAGGTCAGTATAGAAGGAATCCACAATTACAAATTCTTCAGAGACCTAGTAATGATCAGTTGGTTCCTACTCCTTTACTGATAGATGACCAGCAACCTGATGAAAATACTATGACTATTACTGAGGATATCAATAACACGGATACTTTTTCAGAATAAAACAATTACTATTCCTCCCTCACAACAAAATCAAGTTCAAGAAGATCAAAATCCTCACAGGTTTTTAAATACCATGCCTTCTCTGAATTTTTAATTGTAGAGTTGAATAAGAGATATCATCTTAGTCCTAGAGCTATCCCTAGAAGACCTGCTAAGGAGAATCTAATAATTGAACCTCGTACCAAAACTATTGGAACTCAAACAATTGTTATTCTACCATTAAACCAGTCAAGTGATACTATTCAAAATGATAAGAATTCTTTCATTACATTTAATGTTGAAAAAGAGTTGGAAAGAGTTAAAATCCCAATTCCACTTTCAGAACTTTCTAAAAACCTTGGGCATAAAAGTCAAGTCTCCAAATGGATACAAAACACCTTGCTTGATGCTGAAAGTGATATCATTAGTCTGCAAGATGAAAAACCAGCAGTTGTCTTTGGTCCTAGCTCAGATATGATAGATGAAATAGTGCCTCCTTTGTATGTAACTCTTAAGACAAATGATTCCATGTTATATAATTGTGTGCTTGATTCTGTAGCATCGCATAACCTCATACCAAAAACTATCATGGGCCATCTGAAACTTGACATAACTAGATCCTATCATGACTTGTACACATTTGATTCTAAAAGGGTTCCCTACTTAGGATTGATTAAGGATTTAGTAGTCACCCTTGCCCAAATTCAAGTGAAAAGTGTAGTGCTTGATATAGTTATCACATATATCCCTCCAAAATTTGGAATGATCCTTTCTAGGTCTTGCTATGCCAAATTAGGGGGAACTCTTCAGATGGATATGTCTTATGCCACTATTCCAGTTTATGGGGAAGAACAACTAAGGTTATATAGAGAGGTAAGATTTGTGCACACTGTTTGCAAAACTGACCAGCCAAGGAACCATCCCATTTATGCAATTGATCAGGATTTTGGTTGCTTTCAACTCTATTCAAACCAAATACATGAAACTCAAGTTAAAATAGAAGATGTAATTGAAAATCCTGAACCAAATCAAACTGATATATGGAAACTATTTTTTGATGGTTTTTGTATAAAAGATGGAGCAGGAGCTAGGTAGTTTTAATTTCCCGAGAAAAAAGTAAATATCACCTAATCATGCAAACTTGACTTCGAAGTTACCAATAATGTGGCTGAATATGAAGCTTTCCTTTTGGACTGCAATTAACCAAAAGTTTAAAGGTTCAAAACTGAAGTGTTTTTACTTATTCAGAAATTATTGTCAAACAATTGAGAAATATTTTCCAAAGTAAGCACCCTAGACTTAGGTCTTATCGAAATGAAGTTTTGGATTCAATTGAAAACTTCTTTGATGCTTTTAATTTGACTTATATTCCAAGAGATCAGAATATTCATGCAGATGCCTTAGCTATTTCTGCTAGTTCATTTAAAATTCCCGATCAGACCAATGTACTCTATCAAATAGAAGTCAAGTATAGACCATCCGTCCCAGATAATCTAAAACATTGGCATATATTTGAAGATGATGAACATTTGAAATCTTTTCTGCAGGTTATAGATGACTTTTCAATTCTACAAATTGATGAAGATAGAACAGAAATAGATGAAAATGCAAATGAAAATGATACTTCAAATTTCAATTCAAAAATTGTTGATCATGACATTATTCAATTGTCTAAGAATTTTATTCCCAAAGGCCTCATTCCTTTAGAAAAAATGTTTGATCAAAATGATGTCCTCAAAAACCCTCAGCCCATTTCTTCATAAGATGATATAGAAGAAATCAATATTGGAACAAATGATCATATTGAAAACATCAAAATCTGTGCATATCTAGATCCTGAGATCAAAGCTCAATATCTTAAGTTACTTCAAAATTATAAGGATATTTTTGCATGGACCTATGCTGATCTAAAAACCTATGATACTTCATTAATACAACATAAGATTCCTTTAAAGCCAGAAGCAGTTCCTTATCAACAAAAACTTAGGTGGATCAATCTAGCTCTTCTACCAACTTTAGAAAAGGAAATTAAGAATATGGTAGATGCCCAGATCATTCTCCCCCTTAGATGTTCTAATTGGGTTGCAAATTTAGTTGTTAGAAAGAAAAATGAAGAAATTAGACTCTGTGTGAACTTTAGAAATTTGAGCAAAGCATCATTAAAAGATAACTACCCTTTTCCCAAAATGGATCAGTTACTTCAAATGGTTTTAGGAGCACAAAGACTTTTTAAGCTTGATGGTTTTTCAGGCTATAATAAAGTTAATGTTGATTCAGTAGACAAAGAGAAGACAATGCTTACTACACCTTGGGGTACATTCATGTATGCTAGAATGCCATTTGGCTTAACCAGTGCTAGAGAAACATTTCAGAGAGCTATGGATGTAGCCTTTGTGGGACAGGTAAATAAATTTGTGGTTATTTATCTTGATGACATAACTATTTTTTCTAAATCTGATCAGAAACCTCTAAAGCACTTGATGAAGGTTTTTGACAGGTGTATAAAATTTGGAATATCATTGAATCCTAAAAGTCTTTGTTTCTAACAAAGAAGTAAAACTATTGGGCCTTATAATTTACAAAGCAGGAGTGGTCATTGATCCCAAGCGTGTGTATGCCATTGGAACATTGATTTTACCTAGCAACAAGAAGGAGATTCAACCTTTTCTAGGAAAGATTAATTTTTTAAGGAGATTCATCCAAAATTATGTTGAGATTGTAAAAGATATAACTGACATACTCTGAAAGGATCATGAAGTTAAATGGATTGTCTCTTCCAGGCATCCCTTTGATCAAATCAAGAAAACTATCTCTAAAGCTCCCACCTTGGCTAGCCCTGATTACACTAAACCATTCAGTATCTTTTCCTTCGCCTTAGAAACAACCCTTGCTGTTGTACTACTACAAAAGAGTGAAGATTCCCATGACCAACCCATAGCCTTTTTTAGTAAGTTTATGAGAGATGTCGAGCTTAAGTATGACATAATTAATAAGTAAGCCTATGCCCTTATTCAAGCCTTGAAATCATTCAGGATGTATGTCCTACATTCTCCTATTACTGCTTATGTTCCTAAGAGTGCTGTGAAAATTGTTTTAACTCAACTAGACACTGATGGAAAGAGAGGTAGATGGATCACTCAAATACTGGAGTTTGATCTAACTATAAAAACTACAAAGCTAGTAAAAGGCCAAGGATTAGCTAAGCTTCTAGCTAAATCCAACTGTAAAGTGCTTGGAATCAATTCTATTTTAGAGATACAAGGGAAGAATACACAAGAACCTTTTGTCCTTGCAGAAGAGGAGAATCCATAACATCCTTCGCTTCATCCTGAAGAAAAGAATTCACAAGAACCTTCACCTTCAGATCAGGTCAACCCTTTATACATTGATGAAAAATTTCTATTGTCGGATTGGTACCAAGACATTGTAAATTTCTTGATCCATCTTGAATGTCCAACATCATTCTCCAAAAGCCAGTGTAGAACTCTCAAACTAAAAGTAGTCAAGTACTGTATCATAAACACAAATTTGTACTAGAAAGACACATTAAATATTTTTTTATTATGTTTAACAAAATCATAAACTTAAGGAATCATTGACTAGTTTCATACAAGATTTTGTGGAGGACATTGTGCTTGGAAAGAAACAACATATAAGTTATTAAGGGGAGGATTTTATTGGACAACATTGTTCTTACAAGTAGGAGCAAAGATCAGAGGTTGTGTTCCTTATCAAATGTTTGCTGGTAAGCAAAAAATAGCAACTCTTCCACTGGTTCCATCAATAGTCTCAGAACCTTTTAGCCAATGGGGATTATATTTTATTGGAGAGATTCATCCCACTTCAAGTAATCAACATAGATGGATCCTTACTGCAATAGACTACTTCACTAAATGAGTGGAAGCAATTCTAGTGAGAAATGTTATTGATTCAGTAGTAATCAAATTTATTAAACAGAACATCTTATCTGGATTTGGTTGTCCAACTCAAATTGTCATTGATAATGCAACAACTTTTTCTAGTGTTAAAATTATTGAGTTTTTCAGAAATATCAAATTATGTTACATCATTCAACTCCATATTACCCACAAGGTAATGGCCTTGCAGAATCCTCCAATAAAAGTCTGGTAAAGGTAATAAAAAATACTCTAGTAGATCATAAAAAGAGTTGGGACTCTCATTTAATTTATGCAGTATAGGCAAGCAGAATTACTCCAAAGATATCTACTGGTAAATCTCATTTCCATTTAGTTTATGGGAAATATGCAATCTTCCTTACCAATTTGGCCTTCCCTGTTTTAAAATTCTTGTAGGATTCAACAAATGAACCTGATGATTTTTCAAGGCGAATAAATCAGATTATTGAACTAAATGAAAATAGAGATGAAGTTCAATACAAATTTAAAAAGTATCAAAATAAGATGAAGAGCCTGTTTGACAAAAGAGCCAGGGAAAGGAACTTCAAGGAAGGTGATCTAGTTCTAAGATGGGATTCAAGGAGAGAAGAAAAGGGAAAACATGGCAAGTTTGACAACCTGTGGTTTGGACCTTTAGCAATTGTTGAAGTAAAGGAAAACAACACTTTTATGCTACAAAATATTAAGGGGCTATATTCCACTTATCCTGTAAATGGAAGGTTTCTCAAACATTACATTTAGTACTGACAAGTTGAAGTAGATTTCATTGCTACCATTGTAAAAATTACAGTTTCTTTTACTTTTCAAGCTGTCTATATGATTTTTTATAGCAAAAGACTCCATAGCTCGAGGATAAGGCACATGGATCTGCAGGTTCTCTACATTTTGTAGGAGAAAGCAGTCCCCAGTTGGAGCCAATGTTGTAGCATTTTTTTGATTTTGTTAAGTTAGAATCAATTAGTCAAAAGATGAAAATATTTTTCAAAAAATGTTAAGCTAGGATATGGACAAAAAGAATACTAAATAAAAATGTTAGGAAATATTTTGATAAATATGTCCATATCAAAGAAAATGCTAGAATAGATGCCCTAAAGAATGAAGACAAAAATAAAATGTTAGGTTAGAGAGAAAAGAAAAAAGTAATAAACTCTGAAAGTGTGCAAGTCCAAGTGCCACTACTTTTACTTTATTATGCAAAATAATGGTTGTGTGCGGCTTTTCATAAATGCCACAACCCATGAAAGTCAAATAGTTTAATCTTGACTAGTTCACACTTTAAATTTCATGTTTATAGTAATAGAATAAAGATCTAGCCAAACTGTTTAATCTTGGCAGGTCAATAGTTAGGTAGATAATAATAAGGAGCTCATCAGTTTAATATGAGCCCTTGGATATTATAAGGTTAGAATTAGATAATTTTCTTTTCAAAAGAAAAATGAAAGGAAAGGGTTTGCTAGCCTAAATGCACCCATCAAGTGAAGAAAAAGGTTAGGGTAAGTAAAGGGTAGGTAGAAGAAAGGTTGCAGAAGTACAAAGTTAATTGAGAAAAAGCACATTTATCATGCTTAATCATGTGTTGCAGTGTGCAGAAGCAGTTATGAAGGTGAAAATATGTTCACAAGCTTATTTAACTAACTTCCCCTCATTCATTTCATTCCTCCCTTCGCATTACTTTATTAACTCCGCCATACCCATAAAATCCATAAACACCTTTTAGCCTAAGTCTTCTTTATACCTTTTAGCCTAAGTTAATTCCGCAATCCAAATTTTCCTGACAAAACCTTTTAAACCACCCTTGGTGTGGTTAAATAAACCTTGCCGTAGTTAAAACCCCAATCCCACTACGTAAACCCATCGCAATGTGTTTAAACCCTCTGTATTCAATAAAACAATTACAAATCCTTTTTAATTATTCCCTGGGCCCGCTAATCTTCGTGCCTACTCCCTCGATGCATCTCGACCGCATGATAGTCGTCCAATCACCTACTCCCAGATCTAACGATCCACAGCCATATTGCGCACTCCCGATCTCCGACCTTTACCCGCCTGAGAGCATGCAAGATTCCTGGTTTTTCTTGGGCCCTTTGTGGTTACATGTCATTCCCATGTTAAATCGCATGCCCTCGGAAAAAAACCACCCACAGCCAAAAGTAGTGTGATGAGCCTCTAAAACCGCTCCCTGCATACGAAAAAACCATCCACTATTCACTTAACCCTTTTGTGTCATATTTTAAAAGTTAACCATTTAAACACCAAAACCCTCACTTTTGCTCTTTTCGAACATTTACACAGTAAAACCCTATAACCCTTCATGCGCCACCATAAGCCTCTACAACCAATTTAACCATTGTTTACCTCCAAAAAATTCTTTGGACTCCATCCACAAACCATTCAACTCAATGAAGCCATTGTGGCCCTCCCTATCAACTTGTGTTTTTCTTAACAATTGTTGTATTTTGCAGGTGATTAGCAGAAGACCAAGAGACCGGATAAACAGTTTTGAGACTAGTTAAAAACCTGTTTACTCCAAGATTCCCAGGAAATCTATTCAAAAAGCTTCATTTATCAGAAGTTCGTGTACAAATAGAATATCAAGTTTAAACCAGAGACATAGCAAAAGGAAGTCATTTTACATGCTACATGTTAAAACAGACAAATTACTTAGTAAAATTCTAAACAAAGGAGGCAGATAAAGACATACAATTAAAATACAAAAAGATGAAATATACAAAAAGATGATTAATATTCAACAACCTAATATTGAGACATGAAAAAAATTAAATGATTTACTGTTGCAATACACAGTAAAAACATGAAATGTACAGTAAAAGTAAAAAGCACAGTAAAGGTTATTGACAGTTCAACAAGGTCAAAGAGTATCAAATGAAAGGTAATAAGTAAATATGACATCCAATGTGAAGACAAAACAACCAAGCAGCTTAAAGGGAAAAAAATCAAATATCAAAGCCAACAAAACCTAAATAACAAGGACAGCAAGCAAGCAATTCAATAGTTGTCTCTATCTTCTTGCATGAAGATATTTCCTTTTTCTTGAATAAATCTATTTTTGTAAAAATAGTTTAGGATATTTTCTTGGTTCTACTGTTGTATAAACAACTCTCCTTACGAGTTATTATGGGTTCATTGTTCACCATTGAACCAAGTTGACCATTGAAAGAGAGTTCACCCTTGAAGAAGCATTTGTAAACATTTTATGTACTAGATTTTCTCACCCTTAATACAAAGTAGAGGATTCTGAATTTAGTTTCACAGAGTTTGTGTTTCCTGTAAGTTTTTCTAGTAACACATTATGTTTTTATTCATATTCTTATGTCTTATAGAGATGCCTAGGTAGGAATAATTGTGTCTCAATCTATTCTGTAGGCTTCTGAAGTGATAATCATTAAAGAGAATGGATTAATGAACTATCTGTTTAATTATTTTCCTCTGAATCAATAAATCATTGTTATCTTGTTGTAAGAATAAGCATATTCTCTTGAACCTTCTGAACATCAGTCAGAGGTTTTCATACTAATGATTGTTTAATTTTCTGTGTGAAAATTATAATAATCATATTATTTTTTGTTTCTTCTCACCACTATTCAAGCTTTATCATTGTGTGAAGTTTTATAGCAGCCCTCTGCTTTGGGATTAATATTATTCAAAATGTTAGGCATTGCAGTGTTATATCTATTTCATTCTTTGGTCCTCCAAACTTAAACAAAAACCTCAAAACAATTATCTTAAATGCTCTGGCATTGATAACTAACCACTATTATCTTAGAGGTACAACATAAGACACTCGTCAACAAGTGGTAGGGTGTTTGATGATTCGTTGGAAATTTTTGTAGTAGAAGCCCAACACTTGACTTGGTCCATTGGTGGAACTTCCAAGGAAGGGTAAGGAGATGCCCCCTGGGTCAGTTCAATATTTATGTTACCAATCTCTACCTATTTCGAATCATGGAGAATAGAGGCATAAAGAGACATAGTCTCCCTAGGATTATCAATATGTGAATCCATGACCTCCAAGATTACTTGTCGAGAAGAAGACTCATCATCAAGGGAGTAAAGTGGAGCGAGAAGAGTGAAAACCCTTGTGGGAAAAGGAACCTGGTCCTTTTCCATATTGTGATGGAGTTTTTGACCAATGTTAGGAGGTACTAACAAGACTATCAAAGAGGAAACCCCTTCCACAATAGGTGGAAAATGGTGCTCACTATCATGATCCACTTCCCTAGTAGCATGAGGCACCACCCAATGATCAAGAGGTCTATGGGGTCCATAGATGCTGGAAGAGATCATATGCATAGAAGTTGTGGTATAAGTAGAAGGATTCTTTAGCAGAGGAAGTTGAGGAAAAACTCCCATAAGAGATAAGATTTTCACAATCCATGCACTAATACTCTATAGTTTACCGGGATGATATCCCACAAGTGGTACAAAATTCCCAATAGTGTAAATCTAGGTAGATGGCACACAAAAGTCAATTTGATTGATAGTGACAATCATGCCTTCATGAGGAAAGAAAAGTAAATGAAAAATAGAGAAGACGACTGTGGTCATCGCATAAAACCAACTATGACCAAGGAGTGGGTTGTAATATATCATGGAGTTGACAAATTCGACATCAACATGGACAATCCCCCCCCCCAACTTGATGGAAAATTTTGGAAGAAACTCCTTTGGTACAAAGTTATGTTCGTCAAAATAGTGGAGAGTCATGTTGGATGTGGCGAGCAGTAAAGAGCCAAGAGCCTTCCAATAGAATACAAACATAACACATGTGGAAGAGCCCTCATCCACAAAAGTGTGATGAATATTTTGATGGAAAATACACACAATGATTTGGAAATAAATCCGATGGGAAAGGCGAGGAGCGACATTATCGACATTAAAAGTGATGAGAATAGTGTTTGACATGTCAACTCCACCAATGGTAAACAACAAGGCTTTGTGCTTCTGAGGACAACTTTGCAATACCTCCAAAGCAGACATGGCACAAGGAGCCTGGGCAATATCTTCAACAATACTATAATGTTGAGTAGTCTGTGCAGAAGGATTGTGTGTTGTCTTCTCCAGAGCACCCTTGGGAGGGCGATAAATAGGTTCCATAGGCTTATCCAAAGTGAGAGGTCAAGTGAAAGGTAGTGAAGCTGATGAGTCCTTAGAGGTAGCACTTGACTTAGGAACATCGTAATATTTGGCTCACATAGTCACGTTGACATCTTCCCTGCACATGAATATTGATGAACTATGAGGAGGACTGGAAGATGACCCCTCACTTTCCCCTTGCGGAGGTCAATAAGGTTGAGCAACCATCTATTGTTGGGGTTGTGCAAGGAATGGATGAGTCAAAATGATAGGCTGTTGAGTAGATGGCGGTGAAAGAAACCTATGGACATCACGCATTTGAGGGCATTCATGAGTAAGGTGGTCACCTTAGCAAATTTTACAAGGGAACTTGAATTTATGATGACGTTCATTAGTGCCCTCTCCCTGACCTTGAGAATTGGTTTGATACTCCTGAGCATTTTGATTCTTTTGTATATTTTTCTAATTATTCCTTTTATCACAGAGTTGTTGGTCATTCTTCGGGTGAGTGGAATTCATTGTGAGAACATCGGTGGATTGATCAGGAAGGGGTACTTTAGCAGATCCATACGCACTTGCTAGGGCTTGAGATGTAAAAATTAATTGCCCAAGTAGGGCAACAAGTTGGCCTAGAGAATTAGAAACATACCCAATCACACCATCAACATGTGGGCCAGGAAAATAGCCTTTTCCTCAATAACATCTTGAAACATGGACACATCCTTGGAAATTTAAGGTCAGAGAGATCAGATGAACCATTTACGTAATATCTCATCATGTAACTTGGTTCTCACCAACTGCTTGCCTCGCGCCACTCATGAATATGACTAGAAATTAATGTGGAATTGTCTTGTTGGAAATTAGACAAGAGATTAGAGTTGATGTCATACCAAGTCGATAACTGGAAGTGTGTCAAAAATGTTTGAGCTAGGGAGGCAAAGTCACTGTAGGATGAAATATCTAACTTGATGTGCCACTTTGCAGCATCCCTAGTCAATGTACGTTGGAGTAAAAAAAAATTGACAGCATTATCTGCCAAAGAATTAGATGAGAACCACAAATTATAAGTGGTAATATGCGTGAATGGATTCTCCCAAGGCTTTCCTTTAAACTTGGGAATATTAGATGGTAATTTGGCGAGCATGGGCAGCCACCAGGGATCATGATGGATGGTTTCATTAGTCAATTTCGCTAAATATGATCAATTGAGAGAATATAAAAAAGGATTTTGAGGCTGACTAAATGGGTCATAGCTCGGTGAGACCCTTGACCAACCATGTGGTCCCTCCATATAAAGAGTAGAGAGATGCACCTGCTGGTGAAGAAAAGGATTCGCCCTGATATAGTACTCCTGCGGGCTAGCATGGCTGATAAATGGATGTTGCCCCCAGGGTAAGTACCTCCACAAAGTAAAGGACCCCCAAAAGCATGGTTGTTGATGGGGTTGTACCCAAGGATAGAAAAAGGACTACTCTTCACAGTAGGAATGACATAAGGAGGATAACTCGTGTGAGAAATGGTACTAGCAGTAGGGTTTCCCCCAGGAAAACAAGCCCCCCAGTAAAAGTACTGGTAGGTGGCACCTCTCCAAAAAGTGAATTTTACCAAGATTGTGACATACTAGAAGTGGCATTACCCCTAGGATGATCAGGGACAACTGCTGATTCCCCCCCACATATTACTATAAGTAACCATGCCTAACAAAGGGACATGAATAGTTGGTTGGGAAAATATGGTGCAAATATTCCTGAACGTATCCGCTGACTAAGCTGAGGTGCCATGGTCAGCATAGGAGATGGTGTGGGCATGGAAACGAAATTGGTGGAATTCCCCAAGAATAAGTAAGAGGTGTGGATGGAGGAGTGGGTATAGCCACACTAAGAGGTGGCAATGATGCCATGGTAGCTCACATTGTTGATGCAGAGGGTAAGGATGTCTTAGACTCTGCTATAGGATAAAGTATGGACAGAGGAACGCAAGTGTAGGCGAGTGCAGAACCATCAGGAATTAGTCACAATAACTTTGGTCCTAAAGGATCAGTCAACGGTGGATTGGTAGGAGCATCAAAGTTGTTTGTGAAAGTCTCGATAAAAATCAAGTAACTATCCAAAAGACTAGGTATATATTCCAAGACAATGTGTTTGTCTAAGTCTTGAGTGCCAACAATAACTCTTTGTGTAGGGGTAACAAGTCTACCTCGTTTAGGAGGTAAATCGTGAATATGATGTGATCATCGAGGAACAAATTAGCTAAGGTGATAAAAAATAATTTAAATAAAATTATGTTAATACAAACACCGTAAGGCCAAAACTACTTACTCAGACCAAACAATGCACACTAGGAACATCCTAAAAGATGGTGCACACAAAACAAAATACAAAGAAGTTGGTTGTGGAACAGTTATACTAGCGACCTACTTCCCAGCCCTTTTATCTGTGAACTTCGTGGAAGTGCCCTTATTAGCCGTGGGGCACCCTCTGAGAGGACTGAGATTGTATGACCAATACCTATCTCAGGTATGGAGAAGACGAACCTGGCCCTACACCTATGTATGAGCCCTAAGATGTTAGGCCACTATGGTCACCACATACAATAACACGGCCTGGGGGCATAGTTGCAAGATAAATCCACATGCAAGGGCAGGAAACTTAACCCCCAAAAGGATCTAAGACCTAAACCCCTTGAGGGTTTCCTCCCAAGTGGTCCCCAAGTGATAATGACACCTTTTGTATGTGCAGATATTCTGTTATATAAATGCCACCAGAAACTAAGCGAAATGGGTTGTGTCAATTCACCTTTCCCAAGTGTGACCTCGTGCTTAACCCTATTGTGAGAAGGGATTCCCAGACTGCACTACTGCAAATAGATTTAACTTCCTACTGCAAGTTACTAAGCTGATTTTGAAGTTTTGGAGCAGTTAACACACACTCCTATCTCCAAGACGCTAGCCTAATCTAGTGTTGGTGTACTACCAGTTAAATTAAAAGATGAATCTACTTAATTTTATTATCGTGTTGATTTTAGTGCTTGTTGTTGACATAAGCAGGATGTGGTGTGAAAGTAAGATGGTGTGAATGAATATCAGTTAGTCACCCTAATGCAACTATATGAAATTTTGTCGATTTTATAGTAGGGTAAGAGCCTTTTAACACACCAGTGCCTATTATGATGCACCTCTAAAACTTCTTGAATGCAAATTATCCCAATTTTTTTGAATTAATGACCCAAAACAAACCAATAAGGAAAAACAAAACAATCTGAAAAGAAACCATAAGAAAATACTCCCAAGCAAGAAAACGAAGCACTCCAAAAGAATCAAAGCTAGGAAAAACAAATCCCAATCAAAGAAATACACTGAAAGCAATCAAACCAAAAGCCAAAAGTGAAAAATGGAGGGCAATGTCATCAAACTAGGGCTATAGTATAATGGCCCAACCATTGCCAATGATTTGCAAAGGTCACAGCCCAACCCTAGAGGCAAAAAGGTCTAAACAAGAGAAAATGAGGGGGCTACAAAAAAAACTAAAACACACTCAAGAGAACTTTTTTAGATGACAAATGCACAACCAGCCACAACACCACCAATATTGACCAAAATAACCCAAATAAGAGAAACAATTGCTCAATAAGAGACAATATTAATGAATGGGAGTGACAAAAGTCTATCACTAAGGTGTGGATCAGGCCTAAAAAGTCGTTGATAACAATAGATCAGATCTAAAAGTGAGACCTAGTGGTGAAAAGAAAGCCTCAACCCAAAGAATCCAAAAGAAGCTTCAAAGATAATTTAAAGGACTAAAGGGAATAGGAAATGTTAGACAAAAATCACACAATCCTATAATCATATCGGCAAACAACAAGAGAGCCTAAGCCTAATCAAAGACAACAAAATTGCTTTGATAACAAGTGACTGATCTAAAGAAAACTGAGGAACAACAATAGATATGGATCAAACATAATAGATGAACAGGGGTCTAGACTCAGTAGGAATAGGGGTGAAGAAACTCTAAACAGATAAAGGCCTTTTTTATGGCTTAAAATATTGGTCACTGGCACAAGATTGGATCAAAGCGACCTGGGTTGCTCTGAGGATATCAACAAGGGAGCGAATCTGGGTCCTAGTCGCACGGATGACTCTTTGTGAGAGCGATAGAGAGAAAAACTCAAAAAATCCCTAAAATCATGTGCTCATGCTAAGAAACAAGAGAAACACACAGACAATAACCCTGAAGATAGCCCATAAAAGTCAAAACAAGCAGTAAAACTCAAAAAAATAAGCCAGATATGTGATCTCATTCCCAATTGAGATTACTAGACAATAAAATAGAATGGATAATACAATATAATATCAATTCCCAGTCCAAATGATCATGCATGCAATTTTTAATGCTACAAAGTATGAGCAAGTACCTTGCCTTCTCACAAGTTGGTGAAGGATGTTGTGCCTGATGCAGAATCCTTGCACTCTAATCAAGAAATATCTTGTATCCACTCCTAATCCAAATCCTGCAAACAAACATAACCAAAAAAAGATGACAAGTGATCTTCCCTAGAAGATTGTCAACTCAAAACATCTAGAAATCACACATATAAATTACTGCAACACTGATATAATGGGAAGGAACATAGATTTGTATTAACCATATAAATGAAATTACATCAATATACCTTCAAAAAATAAGAGCTTTTCCTCCAGCTTTTAGTATGGTCTCCTTTCCCAATACAACAGAGCTCTCATGCTATATTTTGGATACTCTCCTCTCCCCATTTCCTCTTGGTGAGATTATAAAGGTTCATTCTATCCTCTAGGAGAATATATTTGGACACCTAGGGGCTTGAGAAGTTAGGAAACTTCTATAAAAATGGACCGCTAGCTAAGTCATACATAAGTGGGTCAAGTTGATCTCCTTCGGAATGACAAAATCTAGAAACCTTTTTCACAATTATGAGCTTTTTCTCAATTATCTCAATTATGAAATAAATATTATCTCATAATTATAATATGTTGGAAAATTAATTATGAGAAATAACTAAATCATGTAATATCACCCTTTTATCATGGGATGAATCTCACATAAGTAAAAGAAAATGTGAAAAGGGATGCATTTTAGCCAAACAACTGAAGTAAGCTGATATTGGGTTTCTCTCACTATAATGGAGTGGAAAATAGGGTTATAAAATTTACTATGACCTATAGAACCTTGACCTTGATGAATGGCAGTTTACAAGATATGAAATTAAACAATTATGAAAATTATCTATGTGTCAAAGGTATGACTGTAAAACGTGCAACTATGACTTAGAAGTGTAACAATGTTTTCCATGACCATGTCATCTAATATAGTATATATATGCATTGGGTATGTTGGACATAGTCATGATAGCATGAATATGTATATGGCATATAACATAGATGTTTAACATTGTTCTAATGATATTGTAGATGAAAACACAATGGCCTAGTGGCTGTGAATCCTCATACGAAAATGACCCTTATGAACATGTCTATGGTACATGATGGAAATAGCCTTTGATGACAATATATCTATGATGATGACACTTGATAATGATGGAATATGTTCTTATGACTCTTGATAGATATGATTCTTGACAACATTTTATGACATTTTAGAGTATTGATTTGTGAGAAGGATGTTACTTCTTATGATCGTGATATGGCACGATCTCTTTAGAGATCAGAATGTTTAATTCACAAGCGTAGTTGTGAAATGACTTGGGTTGGCCCTCAGAAGCTCGATGTGATTGATGTATCTTATTCTTATTGAACTTTGTATCCCATTTGAACAATTGATGAATATATAATAGAAGAATAATTTGGTTTATTTTTCCCACTTATGGGGTTTTTCTCTGGTCTCTAACCTAAATCCCAGTGTCTTTATTATGTATGCCTTTCTTCTATTTTTATTTTTTGTTCCTATGCATTATTGATGTTTATTGTTCTCTCTACATAGTTTCTAATGATGATATGATAATTTGCGGTGAATATAATGTAAATTGTTGATTTTTTATAAATGTAATTATCTTCAGTAGAGAACAATCTAGCCCTAAAAATTAACAAATTTGGGTGGGGAGAACATGTAATGGGTGAGTCTAGACATGATTCATAGTCTCACATGGTAGTTTATAATTAGAAGGAGGAAGAAAAAAATGAAGGCCTACTATTGGTTGGGGTGAACAATGTCTTCCCACCCAAACTCTTACTAGAAACTATTATTGGTGTAATTTAAAAATGGGGGGAAACCTTATATAATGTGTAAGATTAAAAAATTCACTCATTGAATTTTTAAACCATTGAAATTTTGCTAGGCTAAAATATTCTATTGTTTATATGTTTAATGTTGTGAAGGTTGTTGACAAATTACTGGGAGGTGAACCATGCATATCATATATAATGGAAGAATTTTAGGGAATACTACATGGTGGAAGAATCAATTTGTAGAGAATAAGTTCTTGATTAAATATTTTTATCCCTCAAATTACCACATTCATGAACCTGAAATAGACAAATTTGTAGGCACATCGATGGGAAATAAAAATATCTCATATAACAATAGAAAGATTATAGTGAGTACTAAATGGTGGAAGCACATATTATGTAAAGGATACGTGTCTCATGATTATTTATTACAAGGAAAATTTTAGGGGATAAATTTTGCAAATGGGCTAATTTTGATTCCTATTCCAAATTTTTTTTAGCTAATTTCTATTTTTTCTAAACACAATTTACTCAAATTTTATAAGACAAAAATATTTTAACTTAAAAGTTGCCAAAATTTTATAGAAATTATCTAAAATATTTAGAAATTTGAATTTTTACAAAAATACTACTAAAAATTTTAGATTTTGGATATTAGTACTATTAATATTTACCAATATTTCTACACTTTAAGATAAATTCCCATCATTTATCATCACTAACAATAAACCACCTCATGACCATTCCAAATAACCATGTTTTTGTCTTTGATATCATGATCATTCGAGCACCTATCTATGCTTATAATTGGTCTAATCATCATGATTGTAAGATAAAAATCCAATATGGAATGGGGGTAATCATTAAAGTAAGGAGGAATTATTGTTGGCTTGTTGGGGCCTAACCCAGGTTGGGAGTTAATTAGCCAAACAAATCCTGGTACTACTGGCCCTTTCGGAAACAGTTCATGGAGCATGGATTGAGGTCTCACCCAAAGTAGTATTGGAGGGTGCTAGAACTAGGTTTCTGTACCCTGGAGATTTTGGATGAGTTTGACTGGTCCTTCATTTGTCCCTACACGCAGGTGACTTCGCGCACTTTCTCGTTCCTCGTGTCCTGGTACACTACCTTTGTGCAGCCCTAGCCAGGGATTGTGCCATGCTCTACGCTATTACCCAAGATATTATTTATCTTCCAGTCTTGTTTAAACACCTTCACCTACTTAAGTGTTTAAAGTTATACTTAAAAATACAAAACATTCATACAGGTGTGCGCAGTAAACAAACAATATATTTACAAACTATATCAATCATGCATTAACCAGGAAAAGATACATAGAATTATAGAAAAACTTCTCTTTATTAATTTGTCCAACGGTTATAGACTCAATCTTCCCTACGCACTCAGCTGCAGGGGTCCATGCACTCAGCTAGGGACTACTAGGCCTCTGTGCACTCAGCTGCAGAGCCTTCTCCTACTCTATGACCCACAGACACACTTTACACTTTGGCTCAATCACTTAGACATCCTTATTCCTTCATTATTAGTTAGTTTCTTTTTTCACTTAGACCCTTGCTCTATTTATACAATCCCATGGTCCACAGACCATGGGTAGGTCTATCCAGCCGACATTACATTACAAAGCTAAGGCAGACAACCTTGTGACTCTATCATGTTCTCGCGCCCTGCACCCACAATTCGTGGAGCTTTTACAACAATATTTGCTCAAAACTTGAGCTTTAAGCCCCAAAACATGCCTTGGGGGGGATTACATGCCCAACAGGCCCCCAACACAAACATCGTGACTCGCCCTCGAGTCACTCTGTCGGTGCAAAGATCTTTGTGCCGAGTCCCTCCAACTGTTCTCGAACTGAGGCAAGGTCAACCACACATTGAGTTGCTACTTGTTGGATCTGCTGCATTCGTTGTTCTGAGACCTTTGTGTCTAGAGTGTTTCTCTGCATCAGTACGTGCATCCCCTACATGCATTTGAACTTGCCTTCAATTTCTACTGTGATGGTGAAGGCCTCGTTGATCCAAGGCTAAACGCACGTCTTCAGGACTACTTCCTTATGTCGTGTTGCGTCCACCTGCTCCTTTAGTGCTTTAGTCTACTGCATCCACACAAGCCTCTGAGTGAGGACCACCGTCTGTACAGTTCCTCAAATGCTATCATACTGCTATTGGAGTTCTCGCACCTCTGTCTCTAAACACTAGATGTTGGGGTCCACCTGTAGATTTTTTACGACCTTAAGTGATACTTCCAACATACTGGTGCAGTCTCGCACTGTACCACCAATCTCCTCTAATCCTGCTATGATATTGCTAGTGCTTTTTTCTCTGACTTCTGGAGGAGTGGACTGTTGTGCCTTCAACAGCAGCTCAGCGATCTAAAGGTTCACCTCTAGCTGAACCTTTGTCATTTCTTCATTTTCCTCCCAGGCCCCTACGACTAACTTGTGGATTCGTGCCTTTTCTGGCATGTTTGCTGGGATGGCCAACTCTGGGATGCTTTGGCAAGCATTGTCTATCACCTGTACCAGTTGTTGATTCTGCGGCACCACTTCATCGCATTGCAATCTTAGTTGTTCCATATTTATTTTCTGCTCACTGAGGACTTGGAGCGCATGGCTCTCCCGACTGCGCAGTTCTACAGTTATCCCATCCTGCAAAACATACAAGGTCTCTCAAGGAAGTGTAGCCATATTGAGACCAAGACCTTTCAATGCACTAACCATAGGTCTGTCGGCCTCATTTGATGTCACTAGTGCCCCTTTCGGAAACACTATGGTATTCGTCATCTACGCGCGCAACATCTACTTTGATGCTTTTGAGCCAACAACGAGGCTGGTCGAAAGGGTACCAACCTGAGGAGGGCACACTTGTAATTCCTTCAACTGCACTCTGAGGACCCCCAACACAATTTAGTTCTTCTGCATGAAATATTGGAGAGCCTTGGAGGTGACATCACGCATTGTTTCTCCGATGTCATGTAGATCACCCTCAATTAGGGTGATCGGGTCAATAGATGACTTTGATGCCTTGACCTTCTTACATGACCCTACCCGCTCTGTTGGGTGCTAGCGCTTTAGCTTTGTTGACACAGTTCGTGGGTCCACGCCTCCCTCTTCTATCTCTACTTCCTATGCTTCCTACCCTTGTGAAGGCATCAGTTGGCCCTTGCTTGCCTTCACGGCTACCTCCTATGCTATTGTGGCTACTGCAGCCTTTTCCTACTCAGTTTCTTTTTGTGTAGCATCCTGTGTTGCCTGTACTTCTGCTACCGCTACTTCCTCCTTTCACTTTTCGGCCAACTGTGTGATGCGCAACTTGGCCTTGTCTTTCTTTCTTTGCGCTGCTAACTTCTCGATCTCTATGATTTCTGGGGCATGCCACCTTGGTGATCATGCCTCCAATACATTGAAAATGACGTCATTTGTGGCTACAAAGGTTATCTTTGTCCACTGTTTAGTTGGGTCCTTGCGTGCTCTTATATAAATGTTATGCATGTCCACTTTGAATTCTGCAAAACTTTGCAGACTGTTGTAAATAGTGGGTGACAACAACGGCTTATGGTTGATCCCCATTCTAAGGTTCATCTCCATGAACACCCAGAAGATCTTACTGTCGTGGACCCTCTTAGCATCCTTTGTGGCCCAAAGTGAAGCGTACTTCACGGCCTCCGATAATCCCTGTCAATTATGGGGAATTGACTATCCTCTGGCAATTCTGCAGTCATGAGCACTATGGACAGAAGAAGCCATGCATAGTGGAACATTTTTCCCTATTCCCGAGCTTCACAAAAATTTTCTAAAAACTCCTTGCAAAGGAACTCGGACTAGTTAAATTGGACCCCCTCCGCGCACTGCTCAGCTAATGCTACCATCGGCATAGGTACTTCGTCTGCATGGCACTTGCGCATAACCTTTCCTGCCAGGATTTGGGTCGCCATGCGTACTGCTTTCTCCTTGATGTCGGAAATGGTGTAGCCCCTCTTCTTCTTTTCTATCTTGTACTTTTTCTTCATGGCCTCTGCGATGGCCAAGTCACTACCCTTCCCTTCTGAGATGTCCACAGGGTCCTCTCCTTTGCATGGAAGCTGGGAGACACAGTGAATGAAGTCTTCCGCGATGGGGATGGGCTCGTCCAACCACAAACACCCATCATGAACAAGGCAGAGCAACTAACTGATGACGAAAATGGTTATTGGGGTGCGGTGGAAATGCGGCACCCATAGCAGATTCAATAGCCCAGCCTTTTCCACTCTGTGCAACAAATTCCGTGACTCTAGCTCTGTAACCCCCACCGCAGTGTTCTGCTTGGGCTTCATAAGGTTCCTGGTTTCAAGGTCAGGGAACTTCTCATGGTCAGTGAGGTCCCAATCTTCAAATTTTAGGCTCAACATACATCCCAGGTGCATGCCCTCAAACATAAGGTTGTCAGGGAGGAGCGGGGTCTGGAGCAAGCTCTTGGTCTTGTCTAGGTCCTTGGGCACTTTAGCCTTCCTTTTTCACGAGGCGACATAGATGGGCAATTTTTTTGTGGGATGCACAGGCTGAGTGTCCTCCTTCATGCCTTCATTCTTGTCCTTGGTGATGATAAGCTCCTACAGATCTTCTTCTTCATCAGTTTCTATGGTGACGACTTTCCCCTTCTCCTTCATAGACAGCTTGGTGCATAGCAGGTTCTGCGTGGACACACATGCATGAACCATTGCTTGTTTGTCCTTCTTAGGTCTTAGTGTGCGCAATGATTTCAGGATTTTTGCCATAATCCCGGCACCTTCCAAAGCATCCCCTACAGTCAGGGCCTGCGGGGCCTCCTCGGCGGTTATTTCTGTTATCTCCATAACATCCTTAGCTGTTTCATTGTATCTGTGCAAAAATCTATCACTCTTGATCTCAGGGGCTCAATCAATGCTTAACACTCAACAATCAAGGATTTGCTCAATAGCACAATTTGTAAATGATCAAGTGTTGTCTGCTGGGAAACCCTTTGTAATTTATAGTGCTTTTTGAATTTGAATTTGACTATTCCCCACAAATCTAGTTCATTAATGCTCCCTTGGCAGCATATTCTCCCAAATCTTGCCCATAAATCACGTCTTAAATGGATGTCACCTGCTCCATTTGGCCTCAAGTGAAGCATCCCATCATGAATAGTGACTTCAACGGTCACTTTCTGGTCAACCTGTGCAATAGTACAAGCCCCCATGCACGGTTGTGTACCTTGTGATTCTTTGCTTCTGCACGCAGATCCAACATCGCGCAACTCCTGGACATAATAGTTTATAGTCCCGCGCTCCCTTTCAACTGCGTGGAGTGCTAAGACTGTCCTTCCTTCGGCTAGCCATGTGGTCACACTACTCACGAAAAGTTCCATCCTATCATCCATCATGTCTCCTAGAGAATCCCCATATTTAATTGTTACAGTCGTCATCGTGCACTTTACCATTTGCAACGTGGTACCCTAGTCACTATGCTTAGCAATGTGTGGTCCAAGCCAAGGCATCAGATTGATCAATTCATGGCAATAGGAATTTAACCTATCATCACGATCGCACACATCCGACCTTTCCACCGTGGTATTTTTGCCGAGAAAATCTTCCTTTATCTTATCCTCTATCTTCTTGATTTCCGTGTTTTCTAAAGCACTTTTCTTCCTTAACGTACCCTTTCTTCTTCAAGTTCTTGGAGTCTAAGATTTCCCTATTGGATTTTTGCTTCCTATGTGCTGCGAACCATCGTATCTATCAGTGCTGTTGGGTGCAGTCTAAGTTCCTCAAGTACTATTGGGCTTACTATGGTTGCTTCATACTCTAAGCTTGGCAGTGCCTGCACGGCCAGGCTTTTGCACGCGGTCTTATAAGCCCAAAGAACTACTGATACATGCAAGTCCCAATCAGTCTGCTTCACATGGTGGACCCTGTTCAGCACATCACATACTTTGCTAAACAATTCTCAGTAGATATTCTTCTGTGCACTTGGCCTTTCCATACTTCATCGTCCCAACTGTTCGCGCCATTGCCTTACCCATTCCTGCTTACTGATCGTGTCTCCTACCACGAGGATGGTAGGCCTTTGTGCGGGTTTCACACCATATGCCTATATCCGCCTGGATAGGTAGGGGCGCAGGCCGGTTCGTCTGTCATACTTATCTTTCAATTGCACCTGAGGCTTCCCAAACTTCATGAGCATCATCCTTCTGCATTCGTGCCAATCCCCAAAACTTATTTGGTGTGTACCCCACCATATTACGAGTGTAGCAAACAGTACCCATTGTAGAGCATTGAAACGTTGTTGTTCCAGTACTTCTCTTTCAAATTTGTTCAGGAAGTCATCCACCTTGCTTAACTCGTCATACGTGGGCAGGTTTCTTACCTCTGTTGCTACGTAGCATAGTGACCTTGTCATCATGTTACAGTTGAGCGTGGTTACCTCATGTAACCAGTTCTGCAATTGTTCTATCTCTTCGTCAGAATCTGATGTGCAAGAGCTTTCGTGCTCCCAAGAGATTCAGCCATCCATGGATGGATTTAACTAATCTTTCTCCTGTGCGGTTATCTTGTAGATGCAGTGCAGATCGTCGTCGCTGTCATTGTCGTGCACTGGTTCTGTGTAGCGTGATCCTTCTGCAGGGCCTAAAGGCACCACTAAGCGCAGTGAATTTTTCTCAAAGATCATCTTGCGCTTCTTTAGATTAATTACTCCATTCATGTCAGTGGCCAATATATTCCCAATGACACGGGATAGGGATTGTTGTCATACACAATATCTATCACTTCGAAATCCACTAGCGCGCTCGCTCCTTAGATGTTTACTATGATTCCCTGCAATCTCCCCATAGGTAGGATCTTTTGCTGGTTCATCATTCGCAGCTGGATAGGAGACCATTGCAGCACAGGCCTACCCATGAGCTCCCATGTCTTCTTTGGCTGGATGTTTGCATCCGATCATAGGTTTAGAATCACTTGGTCCATCTCATATTCCCCGATCTGCACAGTCAATCTCATCTCCCTTCTTGTTTGTGTCGTGTGCTTCCCAAGCTTCCAGACTATGCATGGTTCTCCTGGTGCAGTCCCAACGCATATAGTTATGAGTCCTTGTAGCCCCTTTACAGCCTTGCTGCCACACAACAGCTTCATGCATGTCTCCAAGAATGTAGTGAGCATTGATGGGTCCATTTCCAGCTCTAGTTTGTTTCTACTTTCTGAAGTAGAGGCATCAGCGAAGCTCCTCTTAGCTTCCATAAAGGTCTCCTTAGCACGCTCCAAATCAAATTGTGGTTCCTTCATTGGAGCCCTACGAACCCAGGTACTTTCTTCAAGTTGCTTACCTTTTTCTTCCATTGTCGTAATACCACTTCAGAGCATTTTATTTACATTAGAGTCTTTCTTGCGTGGCTCAAACCTCATCATTTGTAGGCTTTGAGTTGGGGGAGGTTGGAGTGCTCCTTTATCACGCAACCTCACTATCAATTTTGAATAGTCCTCTGTATCATGATCAAACTGCGTACAATATAAGCATGACGGTCTCATTGGATTTGTACAAGCATAGGCATAATGCCCCAGTCCTCCGCAATTGTAACATACCAGCTGTCTGTGACCTCTTCTTGGCCCCATTCCACCTCGGCCTTGTCCGCACCCCTGAAATCCAATGCACACCATTCTTGCATTTTGATCGAGGGCTTGTGTTTGTAGCCTGAACTCTGTAGGTAGGAGTTTGGTCCATCATCAGTTCATAACTTCTACAGGTGTGCTCATCATGTCCTACTGACCTACAGAAATTATAGAACAATTGTTGGGAATTCTCCATATACTTCTATAATAGATGGCAGTTATCTGTAGCATTCTTCCCTCCTATCTGACAAATCACAAACCACAATGCAGGCATCGCGCTTGGTCCTACTTGTGCCTCCAGTCTCAATGGAATTTGTCCTCCTCCCATGAGGTAATTTGCGAACACCGGGCAGTGGTCCTTGTCGTGCCCTTGGCGCTTGCACTTTACGCACCATACCTTGTTGTGCACTTCTGGATGAGCCGTCCTATCTTGTTTCAAACTCTGCATCTCAAGGCACAAGTTTTTCAACTGCGTGTGAATCTACTGGACTCCCAAGTTAGTATCTTATATCAGAGTCTCATGCAATCTCATCGCGACCTCCAAAGCCTCAGCTTGAGTGGTTAGCCTTTTTTCCGACAACATGTTCCATAGATGTAGTGTTAACGAGGCCACAAACCATTTGTGGTGTTTCCTATCTGTTAAGGTCATGTTCGCTTCGCGAATTGTGCACTTCAGTCTTTGATTCAATTCCCACGGGGTTAAGCTTGGTAGCATTAATATTTCCTTGAACCCAATGATTAATTGTGCCTCCGACTTTGGCCTGCAAAATTCTTTGTTTACTGTAGTATGGATATCTATTATCCCCGCATTTGGTTGTCATTGGAATTCTTAATGTACTAAGTCAAGACGCGATCCTGTAGAGTGTTAACCAACATTCCCTTCCTTATATTTTCATCTGTGACACCCTATGCTTCCCATATAGCTTTTATCACGAACCAAAACTAGTATGGATCTTCATTCCCTGCTCCCTTGAACACTGGTAGCTTTATCGCACTGGCCATACTACTTCGTGGCAGTGGCAGAGGTGGTATGGGTGAAGTCTGGGGTGAAGATGGTGAAACTGGTGGTGATGTGGGTGGGGGTAGTATGCGCAGAATTCTCTGCCTTATCAGATTGATCGCCCTTCTTGGAAAAACCTTCGCGAGCTCTTCTTTGCCCCCTCGCGAAGGTGATATCGAGGGGCTAGTTTATAGCTTTTTTCTACCTTCATTTCTATAGATTCTCCCACTCTGCGTAGCCCCAAACATCAATTTATTCGCATAACCCACTTTTCACACAATAGCATTTTAATCCAAGTGTTCAAAGATTTAACGTACTTACCTCATGGTCCCTTGAGGAAGCATCGTTCTACCTCGCTATAGCTGACTGAAGTATCTACCGCGAATTTAGTGATGAATCCTCCTATGATTTGATCCATATAGTGATGAACAGTGCATGTGATCTTATCTTCTGATGCTTCTAGTCTGCGCACCAATTCTGGAGTCCACACAATAGGCTTGTTGAGTTTACATCTTCCTTGGCTATCTGCTAGCTTTGCAATCCACTCGTACAACTTAGTAAGGAAGGATGCAAAGAAAATTTCGTGGATCTCCGTATACAAGTAGCAATCTAACCACTCTTCCTTTGATAGTCATGGATTCCTATTTTCCTGCGCCTCAAACTTGTGAATATTTGTGTCCAACCACTCTTCAATTCCTTTCTTGGTCGGATTCCAATGATACGACATCATACATCTCTATGCAGATCCTGGTCCCAGCAATGGAACCATTTGTTGGCTTATTGAGGCATGACCCAGGTTTGGAGTTAATTAGCCAAACAAATCTTGGTACTACTGGCCCTTTCGGCAATAGTACACGGAGCGCGGATTGAGGTCTCACTCAAAGTAGTATGGGAGGGTGCTAGAACTAGGTTTCCATACCCTCGAGATGTCTAATGAGTTTGATTGGTCCTTCGTTTGTCCTTGTGCGTAGGTGGCTTCGTGCACTTTCCCGTTCCTTGCGGCTTGGTACACTGCTTTCGTGCAGCCCTAACCAGGGGTTGTGGCATGATCTGCACTATTACCTGAGATCTTATTTATCTTTAAGTCTTGTTTAAACACCTTCCCCTAGTTAAGTGTTTTAAGTTATATTTAACAATAGAAAACATTCATACAGGTGCGCCTAGTAAATAAAGAGTATATTTACAAACTATATCAATCATGCATTAAACCAAGAAAAGGTACACATAATTATAACAAAACTTCTCTTTATTGATTCGTTAAATGGCTACAAACTTCACCTATCCTACGCACTAAGTTGCAGAGCCTTCTCCTACTCTATGACCCAAAGGCACACTTTACACTTTGACTCAATCATTTAGACTTCCTTATTTCTTCATTATTAGTTAGTTTCTTTTTTCACTTAGAGCCTCGCTCTATTTATACAATCCCATGGTCCGTGGACTATGGGTAGGTCTATCCAGCCGACATTACATTACAAAACTAGGGTGGACAACCCTATGACTCTATTATACTCTCTCGCACCATGCCCGCAATTCACAGAGCTTTTACAACAATATTTGGTCAAAACTTGGGCTTTAAGCCCTAAAACATGCGTTGGGGGGGATTCCATGCCCAAAAATTACCATGAGATGTACAACATTCCAAACATAACTAATAGAAATATGAAGATAAAAATGAATACACGTGTTACATAGAAAATGTGTAAAAAATAAGTGAAGGCAAGATGAAGATTAGATATATAGAAAAAATAATTTTTAGCAAAAAAAAGGTTAGGATAACTCATTTGAGATATAATAATAAGGAAAAATAATGATCAAATTTAATATTATATGTAAAAAATTAATGAAGTGGTAAGTGATATAATGCTTACAAGGATAATTGAAGCAACAATGGTCAGTAGAGAAAGGTAATAGGTAGGTCTTGAAAGAGTTTTCAAGGAACACATTATTTTATCAATATGAGCAAGGATAGGTATTGGTTAGGGCTTGGGATTTCAAGTCAATGGAGGAGGAAATAACTTAGGCCCTAGAGAATGGAGACTTGTCTATGGATTTGGTCATGAATATATTTGGCCCAAAATTGAGGGAGAAAGAAATAATGGGGAAGGAAAGAAAATTGAGGGGGGGTGGGCTCCAAAATAACTAGGAATTTCTGAGAAAAAAATATGAATCACATACTGAAAAATGGATAGTTAGAAAAAAATAAATAAAAATGGGATATTAGGTCACATCTCCAAATATTGATAACTACATCCACTGTATGAAGGATCATGTGATAATAAAAAATTTCATGGGAATATAGCCATTAGAAAAAGTATTGGTAGGATTTGTGAACACTATATGGAAGCCAAAGGGCCTAATTGATTTAAAGATGTGATCAAAAGGATTTTTCATGGTAATATTCACATCCCCAAAGTATATAGAATGGGTTTTCAAAGGAACACAAAGTTTATTTAACTTGGTAATCTTACATCTAAGGAACTAGATGGAAATATTCTCATTTACAAAGGCATCTTTCAATGAGGTACTAGTATAGATATTAGATGTACTTATCACTCTAATAATTATGAGATAAAGTGATCTTGGAAGGGTTTGGAAACACGTTGGGTACCTTTGTTAAAGTTTCAAACACTACAACAACAAAAAATCATTGGTGAGGATTGAAAAATTTCACCATAAGTTCATTTGTGACGGTCAAAATGGCTTCCACCACCAATTACTGAACATTACCAAAAGTTTAGGTGTTGTGCTGACATGAAAGGGCCATCATGAATAATGATGGATAGTGATAATCACAATTTCATATGAACTATGACGATTTATGCTAATGGAACTTTCATGGCCCTCTCTCTCTCTCTCTCGCTATATATATTATATATATATATATATATATATATATATATATATATATATATATATATATATATACATATATATACATATATATATACATTATATATCATATATACATATATATACATATATATACATATATATATATATATATATATATAATTATATATATATATATATATATATATATATATATATACATATATATAATATATATATATATATATATATATATATATATATAATATATATATATATATATATATATATATATACATATAATACATATATATATATATATATATATATATATATATATATATATATATAATACATATATATATATGGCAAACATTCGTTGACCATCACCTTTTCATATTTTGGCGAGAGTAAAAACAACCATAATCTCATTTATGATGATAAAAATAGCTTCCATCACAAAAAATTTAACGTCGCCAAAGGATACCTCACAAAAGGTATATGTTCAAAATGCAACAAGAAAAATCTTGATTTAATTTTCCCTTGAATTAAATTAGGAACAAAATTGTAATTCCACATTACAAGACAACTTGTACAAGTTAACTAAGTTGATTTGACTTAATTGGATAAGTTAATTCGATTTGAGGTTCCAAATAGAATCATGTAGAGTGTATCCAACTTTAGAGTAGCCCTGGTTGAGTTTATTTTCAGTTGTAATTAATTAATTTAGTTTAACTGAGTTAAAGTCAGTTAAACTAGTTCCAACCAATGGAGGAGGTAGTAGGAGGTCAGACAATGGGGTGCTACTTCATGTGTTTAACTAGTTAACTCATGATTCACTCATAAATAATTCATGCATGTCAGATCTTAGATTTACCCAGGCTATATTGTAGTTCAAGGGAAACATACTATCAGTTGTATAATCATCCAAATTGTACAGGTAGTGCATGCAGTAAGAGGAAGGCCTATGAGGATTGTGGAATTCCAATTGAGGAATTTCCCTAATTAATAGTGGCCAATTCCAAAGGAAACATCTCAAGGAAATAGGGACTTGGGAAACAAGAAAATTGGTTAAGTATTGACCTAGGCTTGTCTGGGAAGCTGTGAGACAGACAGAGATAGAGCCAAGGTTTCTTAGTCTTGAGGACAGCATTGTAATCTTCTCATATTTTTTTTACTAATGCAATATACGTATAGCAGGGGTTTATAGTTTTGGTTTTCCCAGGAAATAATTGTGTAATGTGTTGATTGAATTCTTTCTCTTATAAGCTTCATGATTTCTCAATCGAATAATTGTTTTTGCTAATGAGTAGAGTAGATTGAAGTATATTGTTTTAGTAAATTACAATTAGGAGTTTGAATATATGAGGAATTTCTACATGGTATAAGATCAGAAATCACTCTAGAATAGAAGAATACGAGTTTATCTTTCCAGGTAAAATTGAATTTACAGGATCATTCTTCAGAGCCAACATGATGTCGTTGTACATATTGAGACTTGAATATGCCCTTAAGGTTAGTTCGAACTATATTTCTTGGAAGGACAGGATGGAGGCAGTGTTGGAAGACAACGAGCTAAAGGAATTCATAGAAAAATATATTCCTAAGCTTCCAACAATATATCTAGAAGAGTGGAAGAAACGTGTTGCAAAGGCGAGCAGGATCATACTAGAAGGAGGTCAAGATCATATTGTCTCAAACCTCCATGGGAAGGATACACCATATCCAATGTAGCAAGCCTTGATTGACGTTTTTCATAACAAAATTGACCACAAGAAGTTGGCACTAAAGGACAAGCTTCGGAAGATCAAGATGGAGAAGGGTGACACAATACCACAATACATAAGTAGGTTCACCCAATGTCAACATGAGCTTGTGAGCATTGGTATTACAATTGTTGAATATGATTTATTCAGCCTAGCACTTCTAGGCCTTCCCAAAAGGTAGCACAATTACCAGGATTCGGTAAATGGGAGGGAGCATCTACCAAAGTGGGAGTGTTTGTGGTCTGACATGGTGCAAAAAGAGATAAGGAAGAGCACTGTTATAGACATTTTTGGGCACTGCAACCCCAATCATACATGTCCATAAACCAAGGGCTTCGAAGTCCCTAAAAGTGTTGCTTCACACCCTAAAGGAACAAGGTCAGTTGATTACATCATCTCCCAGAAGTTCTCCATAGAAAACTGCTCAGAACTTAACCATACAGACTGCCCAGTGCAGAGGGTGCGATGCATCTCACTTGCTCAGTGTAAAGGTGCGATGCATACTGGAAAGCCCTTCTGTAGGGTGCGATGGGTGAGAGTAGACAAATGGTAGAGACAATTTGCAAGGTGGATGATCATGGAATCTTCCAGAAACTTCTCTTGTGACACTTGCCTCTTTGAATTCACCAAGGGATGAGTAAGAGATCATCAATCTCCAAGTGGAATCAAGAACTATCAGAGAGAGGACACTAATCAAAATCCCAGAAGCTGACTCACCCCCCTACAATCATCTATATATAGATCCCTCATCACAGAGATCCAGAGGTTGGAATCTTGTATCTTGTAAGGAAGTTCTGTTGGTTTCTTGGTGCAATATCATAGTGTTGGGTGATCTAAGCTTTTCATGAGGTGAAGAAGGGCTTTCATTCTGAGAGGATGACACTGGGTCAGAACAATTGGTTGTAATCCTCTTTGCTATTCTTGATATTAATAAAGCTATTAAAGTTTTCCTCCACATTCTTGTACGTTTGATGATATATGCATTTGTGTGGTCAATACAGATCTGGTCCTATATTGTTTATGATTGTAGATCTTTGTTCTTCGATAGTATTATGTTGCTTTGATTCCACAGGTGCTCTTTGAAGCTGGGTAGACGAAGAAGGAGCAACGAAGATGTATTAGAAGGGAGGGGAACCAAGCAAGGAACCAAGTGAAAGACTGAGATTGGTGTCCTTTGTTCCCCTCTTATCTACTTCTCATAAAGGAAAGCGAAAGTGGTTTTAGTTTGTTTGTTTCTAAGATAACTACCAGCCTTAGTGGGACTAGCTGCTTTGAGTGGACACTAGATTTCCCGATAACAAGCACCATAGATGGAACCTAATCCAAGGATGATGATGAGGAGAACTATGCCTTAGCTTTAAAGATGAAGAAGGGGAAATGGAATAAATTCCAATCCAAAAGAGATTACAGTCGGGGAGACAATAATAAGGACTTGTCGAAGACTAAATGTTTTTAATGTCATGAGATGTGACACTATGCCATGAAGTATCCACACAAGAAGGTTGACAAGAATCCCTCAGGATGAGTGGCAGGTGAAGCTCTTGCTTCACAATTTGAGTTAGATTTCACGCTCATTACATGCATGGTGACATCAAGATGGGTAGTGTGTGGTATCTAGATAGTGGAACATCATTCCATATGATAAAAAAAAAAAAAATTTGTAGTTACTTGGAGGAGAAGGATATCCATGTGCAGATCAAAATGGGATATGATGGAAGGTATAGCACGATTAGCATCAATACTGTTACTTTTCAGAGGGATTATGGTTCTCCTCTCATGTTAAACGATGTTATGTATGTTCTGGGTACGAAGAAGAATTTATTTTTAGTTAATATGTTGGAAGACCATGGATACGATATGATATTTATCAAAAGAAAAGCTTTCCTTCATCACAGAGCCACATGAAAAGTGAAGCGGGTCGAGGTTTAGGTGAAGAACCTCTGTAAACTAGATGTAGAATATTGTGCAACATTGAGCACAAATTCAGAGAAGGTGTAGAGCTAAGACATCAGTGAATTAAGAAGATTGGTCCATCTTCACAATGGATCTTTGAAGATCATGCAATGAATTTCTATAGGACTTCACAAGGGTGCACTAGAGTAGAGAGATATATGCAAAGGGTGTACAATGGGGAAGTACACCAAAGCTACCTTTCATGACAAGGACAGTTGAGTGCAAGTGATCCTTGAAAAAGTTCACTTAGATGTATGTGGACCATTATCGATAGCCTCCATGGCAAAGCACAGGTATTATGTAATATTTGTAGAAGATTTCTCATGTACGTGCTCGATTTTCTTCATGGAGAAGAAACATCAAACATTCTCTAATTTTTGTGAATTTAAAGCACTTGTTGAGAAAATTAATGGTAGGGAAGTGAAGGCTCTCAGGAGTGATAACAATGGAGAACATGTATCGAATTAATTCAAGAAATTATGTGCATCAAAAGCCATTCAACAGGAGCTAAAAGCACCCCATAACCTACAATATAATGGGGTGTTTGAAAGGAAGAACAAAATTATTGTGGGAGCTGCAAGGGTAATGTTACATGATTAGGGCCTACCATTGCACTTGTGGTCTAAAGCATGCAACACAAATGTATGTGTGCAAAATAGGAGTCCTCATCGGATTCTCAGGATGAGTATATTGGAAGAATAGTTTTTAGGGAAGAAACCATACGTGTCACACTTGGGGATCTTTGGTTCATCAGTCTACTATCATGTTACCAAGAATTCAAGGAAAAATCTAGAGTTGACAACTGAGTTGGGCATATTTGTGGGGTGCACGCATACACCTCACAACTATCAGGTGTACCAGACATCTTACATGATCATAATGGTTTGTAGAGATGTGAATTTCTATGAAGAGATGGACATGAGATGTTCCCTTGAGAGGGAGATTTAGTTACATGAAGATGAGGAGATTTTAGCTCCAAAGGAAGAACCTCAGGATGATGTGGAGCAGCCACATGAAGAAGAGCAGAGAGTGGAAGCACCCACTCATGTAGAGACATCCCGAGATGGAAGGAAGCACACCACAGACGTTGAAAAATTGATTCATGATGCTAGAGAGAATGTGTGAGCACCCACCTCATACCGCAAGAAGAGGAGTTCACAAGATTGGTACATAGGAGGAGGTCACCAAGTGAGCGAGAGTGTAGAGATTGAGCCATACTCATTCAAGAAATCACTGCAACAACTAGTATGGGTTAGAGGAGTATGAATCCATTAATAGAAACAATGTTTTGGAAGTGGTCCCAAGGCCAACAGATAAGTCAGTGGTGAGTTCTAGATGGTTTTACAAGGTAAAGAAAGCAGCAAATGAGAGTTTTGAGAAACCCAAGGCCATATTTTTGGCCAGAGGGTTCTCTCAGGTGGAAGGAATTGATTATGATGAGACATTTTATCTAGTAGTAAGGTACTCTTCAACAAGATCTATTCTAGCACTGTCAGTGCAGATGGGATGGAAGATACATCAAATGGATGTGAAGACAACATTCATCAATGGAGTGATTAAGGAAGAGGTGTACATTAAGCAGGCAGAAGGATTTGAGACATTCAATAAAGAAAGTATGTGTGCAATCTCAAGTGAGCATTGTATGGATTGAAACAAGAACCCTATGCTTGGTACACTAGGATTGACAATTATTTCACTAGGTTTGGCTTCACCAAAAGTGAAACAGATGAAAACCTTTACCATATTGTGCTTGAAGGTAAATTATTGATTATAGTATTATATGTTTACAATTTAATTCTAACAGGTGATGAGAAGTTGCTAAAATATTGCAAAGAGGATTTTGTAAGAGAAATTGAGATGAAGGACCTGGGGCTCATCCATTATTTCCTTAGTATGGAAGTATGGAAAGGAGATGAGGAATTGTTTGTCTCTCAAAAAAAGTATGCCAATGAGATACTTAAGAAGTTCCATATGGAGAGAAAAATATCCCATGGAGACTCCTCTAGCAGGTAATTGGGAGAAGGAAGATGTTACTTCAGGTGAAGCAGTAGAGGATACTATTTACAGGCAGCTTTTGGTTTCACTTATATATTTCGTGAACACATGACCAGAGATGTGTTTTGTTGCTAGCCATATTAGTCAAGAAATGGTTAATCCAACCAAACTACACTAGAAGGAAACTAAACATGTGTTGAGGCACCACTTAGTTTAGTCTTTGGTACAAACAAAGAGAGGGAGTAAAGCTTCAAGGCTTCACAAATGCAGATTAGGCTGAGAGTCCATAAGACAGGAAGAGCACATTAGGGGGATTCTTCAGTATTGGGTCAGTAACAGTTTCTTGGTATAGCAGGAAGCAGATATTAACTGCACTTAGCTTAGCAAAAGCAGAGTACATGGGTTCTAGTCAAGAAACTTGTGAGGCTATCTCGATAAGGAAGATGCTTGCTGGGTTATTTGGTCAATAGATGGATCCTACAATGATTTACTATGACAATCAAAGTTGTATCAAAATATTTTAGAATCTAGTTTTTCATTATTAGTCCAAGAATATTGACATTTGATATCACCATCTACGAGATTATGTGTAAAGAAGAATCATGTTGTTGGAGTACATTCCTATAGAGGAAAAGGATGCAGACATCTTGACTAAGGCACTTTCAAGAGGAAAATTCAAGTTCCATAGAGGCTGGATTAGGGTATCTGATAATCTGTTTCTTATTGAGAGGGAGTGTTGAAAATGCAATAAGAAAAATCCTGACTTAATTTTTCCTTGAATTAATTTATAAATAAAATTGTAATTCCACATCCGAAGACAACTTGTTTGAGTTAACTAAGTTAATTTGACTTAGTTGGCTTAGTTAATTTGAGTTGAGGGTCTAACTTGAGTAATGTAGAGTGTCTCGTACTTTATAGGAGCCCTTGTTGAGTTTATTTTGAGTTGTAATTAGTTAATTCAGTTAAACTAGTTCCAACTGATGGAAGAACTAGTAGGAGGCCAGAAAATGGGGTGTTGCTTCATGTGTTCAACCAGTTAAATGATGACTGACTCATAAATAACTCATGCATGTTAGATCTGAGAGTTACCCAGTTGAGGTTGGAGTTTAAGGGAAGTGTGCTATTATTTGTATAATCATCCAAATTATACAAGTGGTGCATGCAGTCAAAGTAAGGCCTATGAGGATTGTACAATTCCAATTGAGGAATTTCCCTAGTTAATAAGGGCTAATTACCAAAGAAACAAAACAAGAAAATAGGGACTTGGGACAATAGAAAATTGGTTAAGTATTGGCATAGGCTTGTCTAGCAAGCTATGAGACAGATAGAGATAGTGCAAAGGTTGCTCGAGCTTGAGAAAAGCATTGTAACCTTCTCATATTTTCTAACTAATGCAATATATAGATAGCAAGGGTTTTTAGTTGTGGATTCCCCCAGGAAATCATTGTGTAATGCGTTGATTGAATTTTTTCTCTTGTACGTTTCGTTATTTCTTGTTTGATTAACTGTTTCCGCTAATGAGTAGAGTAGATTCAAGTCTATTGTTTTAGTAAATTTCAATTAACAGATTGAATCTACAACAGATTTCTATAGTATAGGTGTTGTGGTGATATTCAAGGTTTGTCACAAATAATGTTTATAATGACAGATAGTGATCGTCACCATTTCATATGAACAACAATGTTTTATGGAGATGTACCTTTCATGGGCCTCAATTTTGATGCATATATATGGCAATGTTCATTAATTATCAGCATTTCAATATAAAAAATGACTTATGATGAAGACCCTTGAATGAACCTTACTATTGATACATACATAGGGACAGATAGTGATCATCACCATTCCCTATGAATATTAGGGCACAATGGAATCGAACAAACAATCACCTTCTTGTAAAGCAATTCCTCTTCCATTTTTTTTCTGACGAAGTCGGTTGCTGTATTAAATTTGAAAATAAAAGGCAAGAATTTCAGTCCTGAGGTACATGAAGATCCGGGATGGCTCAGGAGTAGAGGAGTTACATAAAGAAAATTTCTCCTTAGTCCTGGATGTCCTGGCTTTGAAAATTTCTGAACTGAGATATACTCTGAAAAATTGGAACAATAGAAATTTACATTTTCATAGCATTTCTAAATTATAATGGCTTAGACTGGATGATAGGCCGCGTTGAGTCTGTGATCCTACACAAAGCAGACACAAGAGGGATCGATTCCATCGCTGAGGACTCCATCGCTGAGTTGGTTAGTGCTGTAAATGAAGCGAAACTGTACCATATTCCATCGCTGATGATGACCTGAGGGCAGTTCCTATTGATAGCACTGTCCGAAGTGATGCTGAGTGAACTATTTCGGTTCATGGCAATGGCTGCAGAGAATCCTCGGCATTGCACAACAGACTTCCCTTTGCTCTGTCACAGGCATTGTTGGCATGCCTGTCTGCTTGGTTGTTGAAGGAGCGGAGGATGTGATGAAAGTGAAAATTTCCCATTACCTGGTGCAGGAGTTGGCAGCATTGGATGATCTATTGTAAGAGAGCATTTGAAGAGATTTTCTTTTGAGCCATCAGACTAATTACTATCGAAGAGTCTCCAAAAACTTTAGCTGATCTAATACCTAGTCTGATGAGTTGTTTTAGCCCTTGATACAAGGCCAACGCTTCTGCTCTGTTGTTGGAGATCTTCCCTAAACCCCATTCAAAATAGGTAACACATTCCCCATTAGCATGGGAGATCCAGCCCCTTGCTCTAGCAATGCCTGGCTTTGACTTGGATGCCCCATTGAAAAAAAGGCAGAAAATATTACAATTTTGTAGCCAAGTTGCAAACTCCTCCTCTTTGTACCTTATCTCCCAACTGTGGGTTTATTGATTGTGTTGACCTCTCTTAATACTTCCATTCTGAGTGCTATGGTTTTTGTCCAGCATATAGCTCATAAAACTCCTTTCTTCCACACTATATAGAGTTGCACCGATGCTGCTATGAGTTTTAACAGTAATTGTTTCAAGTGCTAGAGTCTTGGCCTTGCTACAAGCAAATCTTGGAGTCACGTTCTTATCCTTGAAATTTTTTTGATTTCTAACGAGCCAGATACTCCATAGCATGGTGTATGGAAGAGTGTTCCAGACCCTCTGCACTAAGTTGCCCTTCTTATTTTTCCAAGAGCAGTTCTTTTTCCAGTGAGGAATCACATCTCCTATGGAATGCTGGGGAATACCAGGGAGGTTGACTGTGGGATACAGTTCTTTCCAGCAGTCTATCACAAAGGAACAATCTACAAAGAGGTGTTTCATGGTTTCTTCCACAATGTGGCAGTTGGGGCAGCGTGATGGTCCGTTGATCCTCCTCTTTTGTAAGTTCTTTGCTGTTAGAATTTTTCCTTTTAGCAAGGTCCAAACAAAGAACTTAATTTTTGGAAGAGCCTCTGACTTCCACACCATTTTCCAGTGGTTCCATATTGGCATGGGAAAGGTGTTGTGGCAAATGTACTGGTGGGTTTCTTTCACAATGTAGTTTGAGCCAATAGGGTCCCATCGAAAGCCATCCAACTCGTTCTTTTTGATGGGAGCTTTGCTGTGGAGAAGAGACTGTAGAATGGAAAGACTAGGTTTGAGAGAGATGGGGACATTGGGGAAAGTCCAACCAAGCCATAGATGGGATAGAGGATCCCAGCTGGAAATTTGATTCAAGTAATGGATACCTTTGCTGTTGAGATAAGAGAGAATAGGAATGGTTTCATCATGACTGTTTATAGGTTGTTGTCCCAGGATTTTATGAGCTCCAATATTAATGCTGGTTCCTCCTTTAGGCACTTTAGAAGTATTCTGGGCAATGAACGAAATGGATTTTTTACATATGCACCAGATTTTTAAGGAATCCCTGTAGGGTATAACAGAGTCTAGCAGGTGCTGTCTTGGGCAGTTCAAATATTTGATTTCCAGAAACCTTTTCCACCAGGAAGAAGAACCAGTGATGAGCCTCCAAACGATCTTCCGTCCGAAGGCAAGATTTAGAAATTTGGGGGATCTAACACCGAGACCTCCTCTGTCTTGGGTTTGGATGACTTGTTTCCAACTGAATAAATTAAATTTCCTTTTATCGGTTTTCCCTCCTTGCCAAAGGAAGTGGCGAAGGATTACATCCATTTTGTTATGAAAGGAAGCTGGGGCTTGATATAAGGAAAATCGATAAAGGGGGAGAGAGGTAATACCAGATTTAAGGAGGCTGAGTCAGCCTGTTGGGTTGAGCCAGGCTGAGCCCCACTGTTGTACTTTCCGCTTCACCTTGTCGATGATGATGTCCCACGTTCCTGCCTTCAGAGGTCCTAGGCTTACAGGGATGCCCAAATATGAGAAATGTGTCCACTCAAGGTTACAAGGGACTCCAAAAATATTTGCGATATTGTGGATGGCCTGATTGGTTGCATTCCATCCATATATACAAATTTTTAACTCATTAACCAAACCTCCTGAGTACCCCATAAATTTGTCAAGAAGGATCTTGAATCTCCTTGCTATAGTGGTGGAGGCTCCTCCAATTAACAAGGTATCATCGGCGAACTGAGAGTGATTGATATTCTTGACTCCATTTCCATATTTGATTCCAGTGATGAGGCCCACTCTTCTATTGTAGTCCAGAGCTTGACTGAAGGTTTCAGCCATAAGGATGAATAAATACGGGGAAAGGGGGCAACCTTGTCTGAGACCCCGAGAGGATTGGAAGGCTTTTCCCGGTCTGCCATTGACCAAAGGGGAGATCCAAGGCCCAGAAATGCAAGCAGTGATGAGACTAATGAAAGGCAACTCAAATCCCATATTTTTTAAAACAGCAATAAGGAAAGAATGCCTAACTCTGTCAAAGGCGTTAGCAAGGTCGAGTTTAAGGATAAACCCTTTCTCCTTCCTAGAGAGACTCGAGTGAATGGCTTCTTGGACTAAGAGAATGGAGTCAGCAATTTGTCTGTTGGCCAAGAACCCTCCTTGGTTGTCCGAGATCAGAGAGGGGAGGAGGGGCTTGAGGTGAGAGGCAAGGATTTTAGACAAAATTTTATAGGAGGAGTTGCAGAGAGAAATGGGTCTAAACCGAGAAAAGGAAGTGGGCCTGTTTTCTTTAGGGATGAGGGCCAGAAAAGTGGCATTGGTGTATCCTCCTATTTTGCCCTTTCTCTAGATCCATCTGATCATCTTTGTCAAGTCATTTTTGATTAAACCCCAAAAATCCTTGTAAAAACAAATGGGGAGTCCATCAGGCCCAGGAGCCTTATCAGGATTCATAGACCAGATCGTTCTTCTCATTTCTTCCTCTTCAACCTCCTTTGTCAGGCTGTCGTTCATTTCTCTGGTGATTTCCTTGGGAAAGTATTGAAGAAGGTCACCATAATCCTCTTCTCCTTTGGTTTCCGTTAGAAGCTCTCTGTAATAATCAGTGGCAGCTCTTTTGATGGCTTCTTGGGTATTTCGATGATTGCCCTCATTGTCCAAAATTGAGCTGACATTGTTCCTGAGTTTTCTTGTCGTGGCATGTTTGTGAAAAAAGGCAGTATTTTTGTCACCGCCTTGAAGCCAGAGCTGCCTTGAATTTAGTCTCCATTTTAGCTCTTCTTCTCTGTTTATGTGACTCAACTGTGCATAGAATGATCCTTCTTGCTCCTTATTTTGGTGAGAGAGGCCCTGAACCTCTATCGTTCTTTGAATGCAGTCAAGTTCAGTCTTAATATTCTTTTTGGTCTCTTCAGGTTCTTTGTAGTTGGTTCTAGCCCATTCTTTGATGACCTGTTTGGTTCTTCTCAGTTTAGATTCCCATATGAAACCTGGTGAGCCTTCGATGTGCTGGTTCCAGGATCCCTGAAAAATTTCTCTCACCGTTGGATCCCAATTCTAAAGAGGACTATATCTAAACGGGATTGGCCCGAGAGGACAGTGAGTTTCCAGCGTAAGTGTAATGGGATAATGATCAGAGGCTGAGGTGGATAAAATGCTAGCATACCCCGCAGAAAATGAGGAGAGGAACGATACATTAATTAAGAATCTGTTCAGCCTTTCCATAATATTGCCATTGCCAAGCCTGCGGTTGCTCCAGGTGTGCCTGTGATTTTTTGGTACAATGTCCACCGGTTCATGATCTCGGATAATTGCTTCCAAACGACCTTTGGAAGGGTCAAGCGAAAAGCAGCCTCCCCTTTTTCATTGGCATGTAAGATCAGGTTGAGATCGCCTGCCACTATAATGTTTTAAGTTGTTTCTATATCGATAATTGCCTTTAGATCGTCCAACAACTTTCCTTTTCTCTGTAGTGGTTGGGGGTGTAGACATTGTAGACAACTGCTGATTGATTATCAATTTTGTTTTCCAGAACCGTTCTAATCTAATGCTGATGTAAATTGACTGTTGTGAAGTTCCATTCGTTGTGGTCCCAAAGGGTGGCAATTCCACTGGAAGCTCCTCTTGAGTCACTGGTACAACCTTTGTATTGTTTCTGCTGATCAATAATTCCTCTTATTTCTTGCTACTCTAGTTTTGTCTCCTGAATCAAAATTATGTCTGGTTTTTCACTATGTATAAGATCTCTGAGGGCTAATACTTTTGAGGGGTGCCCTAGACCCCTGCTGTTCCATGACAACATTTTCATAATTGGGTGACTGGTTTACTGAGAGGTGCTCGCCTCTCTTGAGTTGTCTCCTTCTCATGTTGCCCCAGGATGAAAGCTTCTATAGGGGTTTGGGTGCCCATGGCTATGTATTTTTGAGCGTTCTCGTCTCTGTGCTGCTTGGCCGATTTTCTTCCATGACCTGGTTTCTTGAAAGAGTCTTTGGAGGATCCATGATCTTTAGACGTGCTTCTGGTGAGCCTAGGAAGAGGGGGATCGAGAGAAGCCTGCGATGGGGTGATCAGGGAGGGAGTAGGATCTGAAGGATCGGAGGGGATCAAGGGGAGCAGAGAGGGATCCTCAGGAGGAGGGTCGAGGGAGTATAAAACAAAGAAGGGGTTGGAAGAGGAAGGGAGGGGCGGATCAGGAGGGGGTTGAGCAGGAAGGGGCGGGGAGGATGAGGAGGGGCGAGGAGCAGAGGGAACAGGAGGATCAAATTCTAGAGAAGCTTTGGATGCTGGGGCAAACTTCTTCTTTTTGACTCGTTCCCAGTGGCCTTCTTGATCATCGTTCTCTACAACAACGAGATTAGGACATCTATTGGCAAAGTGACCGTATTCATGGCATGCCTTTCATTTAAATGGAATCTACTCATAATCGAGCTGTTGGATATGGCTCCATTCATCCACTTTAAGTTTTATCGCTTCAGGGAGTCCTTTGCCGAGATCCACTTCGACACAAATCCTCGCACATGCCTGCATGTTCTCTTTTGGTTCGTTGCGATCTATGTATTTGCCTACTGTGTTCCCGATGGCTCAAACAGATTCATCTCCCCAGCAGTGGAGAGGGAGATGAGGAAGACGAACCCAAACCGGAACAGCGCTGGGGACATCCAGTTCAGGGTCAAAATCTGGTGTCCATTTATTCAGGTACAGGCCCCTGGAATCCATAAAATAGGGCCCATTTCTGAAAATTAGGTCCTTATCCTCTTTAGATTCGAAGTGGAATGTGAAATATCCTTTCCCACAAAACCTTATGGAGATCTTCCCTTGAATTTTATCAGTCCAGTTTCTTTCAACCTATCTTTGAACGGTTCGGGGAGAAGGCCAGAGGCCTGTGAATTGGCCAATGAGGCCCTTTTCAGCCAGAGATAGAGCGGCCATGCGGGACAAAACTAGAGGCAACTGAACCTCTTGAATCCCATCCAACTTTTTCACAAACTTTGAGAGGGCAGGTCTGGGGCGCTGCGGAGGGAGCGATTTCACCAAGGCTGAGAAGGCGTTTTGCTGGTCAAACCCTTCCGAGGGGGGATCCAGAGGATCCATGGTGGGGGCCGAGGCCTAGACGGCCGAAGGCAAGTCGCAGTCAGTGGGCGCGCGCGGGAGCCACAGTGTCGAGCAGATCCAATGCCCTATTATTAAAGTAAATCCTCTTCCATTGAGCTAACACCCTTCAAAGAATTAGAAAAGTATCAAAATATTTTGAAAATATTTTTATTTTTAAATTAAATCCTAACAAATTACAATTAATCCTCATGTGTAAAGCAAGGTTCAATGCAAGCAATTGAGTTGAAGGTATACAGTCACTGAAAATATGAATGACAACAACAGCAAAACGAAAGTTTAGAGTCTAAATAATGAGTTTAGGGTATTTCTAGGCATGTGCAAGTGCGAGATGAAATCGAAATACCTAGAGGAATGAATGAAAAAAAAGCCAAAAAACACCGATATAATCATTGATGACCGTCTCGCTCACATTATTTTTATAATTAATAAAATTTTCTAATTTTTTTTAATTAATACAATTTCGTTGTCAAATTAACTTAAATTCCTAAGAGGTTTGTTGACTTTACATTCATATGACATATTCGTTTTTGTATTGATATTCAAAGATTTGTATTGATATTCAAAGATGCACAACACGTGTATAATAGATTTTGAAAATAAATATTTTTATTTTTAAAATGGCATATTCATGTTTGTATTTATATGGAAAGGTGCAGAACAAAAGTATCAAAATATTTTGAAAATAAATATTTTTATTTTGAAATTAGGATTTACAATTTGTCCTCACACGTACAATAAGGTTCAATGAAAACGATTGAGCCGAGTGTATATGGGTGCTGGAAATGTTACGGGAAACAACAAAAAGTGTACAGCGGACAGTGTTAGAGAATGTTTAGGCGTGTGTAGGTGTGAGCTAAAATCCAAATACCTAGAGGCAAGAATGAAAAAGGGAATGACCCCCTCACTCAGATTTTTTTAATTAAAAAAAGAATTTCATTTTTGAATTAATTTGTTTGGTTAAGGGGTTTGCTAACTTTACATTCAATTTTATTTATTGGAATGTCCGTGTTGGTATTTATATTAAAAAACGTGTAACACAAATATCAAAAGAACCGAAAATAAATATTTTATTTTTAATTTTAAATTAAAATCTCTATTTTTTCAGGAGAAGGGTATTTCTGTTGAAGAAGCAACATATTACATTATATATAATATTTGTACAATTGAATCCATACATCTGTTGCGTCATACTTAACAGTAATCTAGATGAAACAAACAGCAATCTAGATGAGACAAACATCTAGATGAAACAAACAGCAATCTAGATGAGACAAACATCTGTTGCACCCAGGCAACTCAACTCAATATCAATAATCTAGATAAGACAAACATCTGTTAGGCGCAAGTAACTCAATATCCAACGAAACGGCGAAACGAAATAGTAACCATATACTGTGGAACGGTGCTTTATACACTATGAATCGAACCCAAGTGAGGAGACTATAAACCAACCGTCTCAACCACTCTAGATAAACGACCACGTGCATAAGATACCTAACGAATTACAATTACAATTACAATTGGTCTTCTCCGATGCAAGGGTGCTTTATTTCCCATTTCTTCACGTTTTTGTATACCATGTTCATATTAGAAGAAGAAGGTGGTGGAACAGATGCTCGAATGGACCGTTTAATCATAATTTTTTTTTTTACATAAAACATATTCTTGATGGTTGGCTTTTGTAATCTTTTCTTTTCACTACTTTGATCTTTGAAATGTTAAGCACACCAACAACAAAACATGCAGTTAAAAGTCTAAATAGTGAAATCAAATATTTGCATACGTGTGCAGGTGGTCCAATTAAAAAAGGACTCCAGAAACACAAAGGCATAATCTTCGATGGCCCTCTTAGTCATGTTTTTTTAATATTTTGAAAATAAATATATTTAATTTTAATTCTAAAATTTTAAATATTTAACCAATTACAATCTAATCAAATCAATCTTTCTATTAATTTAATCAAACAAATATTTTTAAAACAATTACAAATTAAAAATAACTTTTAAGGAATGGATTGAGCTAGAACATTCCAAAATAATAGACGAAAATTAAAAGAAACCATGTATATCACAAGACAAACATTAAATATTTAATTGGGAAAACACAACCAATTTCTAACGTAAAACATTTCTATGTGTCGCTGATTAATCAATAGGCAAGCCAAAAAATGTCTTGTTTATCTCCCATGGTATACGATTTTTTACTCCACGGATGGTTAACTCTGATAAGATCATATAAAAAATAGAAAAAACAATTAATCCTCATAATCAACCCCCATAATTACATTAAATTCTCGTAATCGATTAAAAAATGCAAAGTGTGGGTTTACCTTCTCCCCCGCAAACCTCAATACCCAAGCAAACATATCTAGATGGTTTATGCAAAGAAATTAATGAAAATGCATTAAGAAACAATTAAAGTGCTCCACCTTCAATTTGCAAAATCTCACACCTAAATTAGAAAAAAACTAACAATTTCAAATAATAAAAAAGATCAGCTATCCATTTCTAAATTGATTAGATATAAAATTAAGTAAACGAAGGAAAGTAGCTTTTTAAATATCTTTTCTAAATTACAAGTAAAATGATTTTTCTTTTAATAAAAGCTTTAAAAATCAAATAAAATTTTAAATGTTTTTTAACACATTTATAATATTTCTATATAATAAAATAAATATTTTTTTTAATAAAAATATTAAATATAAAAAAATATTGTTGAGAAATTTAAGGCAACTAGATTAGGCTGATTTCTATTTCTTTTATAATTTTTTGTAATGTTTTTTTACTTCATTTTATGTACTTTTAGTTATCTTCTTCTTTCACTTGATTATTATTGCGTTTTTATCACCAAACAACTATCAAACTACAAAGATCAAAGATGCAAGAGGAAATAAAATATAAGCTGCTAGCCAGGGCCAAAACATCTCCTCTTAAGAGGAAAAGCCACAAGAATTCTTCTCTTCTTATAGAATATTCAAATGACGAATTTCAATACGTAAGACCCTTGAAAAAACTCCTCCAAAACCAAGTCAACCTGCTTCAACACTGCTTCAACTTCAGAAATTCAGACCTACAATTGCTTGACTACAAGTTCGGCCTGACTGCAGAAACCCTAACTTCACACATGTGGGGAAAGATGGTGAATTTGATCTCCTTGTTTCTTCTCTTAGTGTGCTTCTCTTTCCTTGATAATTTTGTCTTCAATATTGATGTGTTTTGAGACTAAAATTGGCTCCTTGTTGTGACTGCAATTTTGATCTTGTCGCATTTCAAATATGCCCTAATTCGTTTCATACATGTGGGAGATTCAACCCTAAAACAATCCTCCAATACTTCAAGTTATATTCTCTCTTTTTCTCCTCTTCCTTTTTGGTTATTAGGCTTCCTTTTCTTGTATTCAAACTTGGTTGGATTCCCTTTCAAATGAGGTTTAGGTTCTCTTATATATAGGCTTCTTTATGAAGGTTGAGCAGCCCTAATGAGGTCGAATTGTCACCGCTAGGCCTACTTGTCTTCTAGCATGCTAACTTGGTTTTGGAGGATGAGATTTAACTCTTTTTACTCTGAATAAGTTCATTTTACATGATACAACATTCCCAATAGGGTATTTACATATTATAATGACACTTTGACTCTAGACTTTATGACAAAACCCTAAAGCACTCAATGGTTTCTTGACCTATATATAAAATTACCTTGAGCATCAGTCGTGCTACAAAATAATAATAATAATTTTTCTTTTTCTCTTTAAATCAAATACATAAAATCATGATTACATGAGACATTATGAACACTAAACCTAGTTACATTTTCAACACTCCTCCTTAACTAGGAAGGTATTCATAATACATACAAGGTACATGGACATTCTCATACTGAAAATTTCTCATAAAAAGAGTTGGATTGGTAGGCCATCTCATAAAATGTCTATTCACCCTTTATCAATGGATCGCATCATATTTACCAACATTGACATATAACAAGGCCTTGACTAACAACTATATATTTTTACTAGATTAGAGCACAATGTTGTGGAGACCAATGACTTATAGACACCTTCATCATTCTCTCTCAAGGTGCATACCCCATCTGGATGTTCACAAGGTATGTCCTTTTAGGACCATTCCCGCCTTGTATTTACACATCCTCATGGAATTTCCTCTTAGATTACTCTTGCCTTTTGGATGCCCTACCTCATCCTCAAAGTGTATCAAAATCAGTCTTAGGTGCTTACCCAATCCTTCATTCTTATTCATAACATGAAGACAATAATGATGTGTCTATCTCTCCCTCTTAACCATGGAGGATCCACTCATTCCTATAAAAGTAATACACCAAATATCCCCCCTTAACTACGGACTTCTTTCCAACAATAACTATCTTCTCTTCGGTGGAGATCATGGTATTGTCAGTTGCTTGTAGGAATCCTTCATTCTGCATCATCATGTCATGGATGAAATTCAAATTCTTCTTCATGGAGCCATATTATTCATAACTTCTTTGTAGGTCTTCGACCATCTTCTACATCACTTCATTTTAATGGAACATCGCGTTGAACAAATAATCATATCATCATTCTCTTCATTAGGAAGTGATCTTCTTTGTCATCATCTAGCTATACTGCTACCATTTCCAAGTCATGTTCATTTTGAGATCTTCCATCCAAGTCTATGTGTTCTAGTTGTAGGATATTTTCTACAAGCCTCTTCCGATAGACCTATTTCCAATCCAACTAGATGCTTGCTTTCAAAAATAAAAAAGTGAAATTCAAAAATATAATTACCTTTTCATGATGGCCTTTCGTTGTAATATCATCTTTTGTAACATCAAATTCCTACATATCATACAAATCCATCTCCAAGACATTTACTATCAAGACTCTCCTTCTTCATCATACATATCAGGGTCTTCATACCTTTCCCATGGAGGTTTCGTAGCCAATCCCTTTTAACAGTAGATGTTGATTACTCAACTCATCTTTATAACTCTTCTTCTAACTTCATCATATGTTGTGCCCTTGGGATCTCAATACATAGTTCCTTCATCATAGGAACCATGATTTCCAACAACCTCATATTCTTCATGAAGTCATATAGTGTTTGTTCCATCCTTTAATCATGTAGAAGAGTTCAAGGCACATGTATTCATGCCTTCATATATTATACATAAGGAATAGTCTCTTCTTATTTAATCATGTTCATGAGATAAATAATTCTAATCATTATGTCAACAATCAAGTGATGGCATGCCTTTATCTATACTTACCAAATATAAACATACATTTTCCTTCATGTGGTCATCTATACTTCCCTTAGAAACTTTCCTTTATTAACTTGACATGTTGCACTTTATTATCATCATACCTTCATCCTTATAAAATGTTGATTCCACACTATATGGAATGTGGTACTTTCTTCTTGAAATAGTGATGAACCCTTTTAAGAGGGATTCCAATGGAGGATATTGATGATCCTTACTCTGCAAATGCTTGTTTCTAATGATGATTGTGTATGATGATCTATCTTTCCTATCTTTCTAGATGAGTTACTTCAACCATATAAATGTCATGTTTCTAGAATGATGTCATTTCAATTAATCTATTATGCATCTTATTATGACTGTTGTTTTATACAAACTGAAAAGAACTAGTATATGATGTTATCTCGGACATAATAATGTCTTTCACTTCCTCATTTTTCTTCTTGTTTTCGAGACCTTCTATTTCTTCAATGACATGGGATTCATCGCTTTCCCTTCTCTTCTTGTTGTTCTTTTTAAGTTTAGGAAAATTCCTCCTGAAGTGCCTATATTTATTACACTTATAACATTGAATCTTATACATATCAAATTTCTTTTGAAACTTCTTTCAAGGCTCAAATTTTCTAAAATTCCCTTTCTTCCTTACCATTGCTACATATGCTTATTTTTTCTCATTTAATCCAACATCCTTCTTCACCTTTCATATAGTTTCTTCAATCTTACACAATGACCATATATCGTTGAATGGAGTGGCTTCCTTCTTCCCATATATGCTTGATACAAAGTTCCCCCATTCATCTTGTAATTCATTGAGTACAAGGGTGGTCATCTCTAGATCAGAAATTGTTTCTCCAAATTCTTGTAGTTGATCTTTGATTTGAGATACCTTCATGGTATATGAATCTACCCCTTCTTTCCTTTACACTTTCATCTTATATAGTTCAGTTCTTAATGATATGTTTTCTCCTGCAGTGCTTATATAAAACAACTTCACCAACTTGTCATATACCTTTGTAGATGTATTCAACTTTGCTACATAAGGGATGAAAGAATCCTTGATTGAATATTTGAGGATCTGTTTAGCACTTATTTCTCCTTTCATGTACTTTAATAATGCTTGATAATTATCTTATGGAGTTTTAGTTATTGAACCCTTGACATATTCAATAAATTTATTCTCCATTAGAATTAAATATATTCTCTTCTTCCATGCAAGGTAGTTCGATGCCAGAAAATTTTATTATTCTCCTTGCAAAAAGAAGTCATTTGGTTTGTAGGTTGAGACATAAAATATAAATTACTTATGTTTCAAATGAAGATATCTCCTTGATGGTGTATTCTACTAGTTGTGTCCTTGACGATGTCTTCCTTCTTCAAGAATGACAATGTGTCTCCTTAAATATAAGTAGAGATGTTCCTCCTCCTTCAAAGATATTTGGGATCTGATAAATGAGAGGGATATATCTTGTATTTGATGATGAATTTATCTTCTTACTTCAATTGGTTGAGGCTTCTAAGAGAAATAAAAGTGTGTAGAGTCCTTATTTCTTTGAATGGAGGTAGGGTACTTGAGGTCTTCTTCTTCTTCCAAGTTATTTTCCTTCTAGATGATGATTCTTCTTATTCTTGGCCCTTATGCATCCTTCTTCAATTTGAGGATCTTCAAGCTACCTCTTCTTCTTGTCACCTTAGCTCTGGTAACATGTCGAGAAATCTAGGGCAACTAGATTTGAGTGATTTATCTTCCTTTGATAACTTTTGTGATGTTGTTTTACTTAACTTGATGTACTTGTAGTTATATTCTTCTTTAACTTGATTATTATTGTGTTATTATCATCAAACAACTACCAAACTATGAATATCAAAGATACAATAGGAAGAAAAATATAGGTTGCTAGCTAGGGCCAAAACCTCTCCTCTTAAGAGGAAAACCTGCAAGAATTCTTCTCTTCTTATAAAATATTCAAATGACGAATTCCAAGACCTAAGACCCTTGAAAATGAATCCTCCAAGACCAAATCAACTTGCTTAAACACTACTTCAACTTCACAAATTCGAACTTGAAATTCCTTGATCACAATTTCAACCTAACTACAAAAACCCTAACTTTGCACATGTGGGGAAATATGGTAAATTTGATGTCCTTCTTCCTTAGCTTGGTGTGCTTCTCTTTCCTTGATAATTCATTCTTCAATCTTGATGCTTTTTGACACTAAATTTAGCTCCTTGATTGACTGCACTTTTTGTCTTACTGCAATTCAAAGATGCCCTAATTCCCATTATAGAAATGTTGAGGTAAAAAATTGGTTGGAAAACCAAAATTTACAACAAAAATAAAATTTATAAGAAATAATATGATTCAATATGATGATGTCAATCATGGGGGGTGATTCACCATTTTTGGAGTTAAACAAAAGTATTTTTTCAACTCCTATATTCAACTTATCTCCTTACGATTTTACTCAAATTTCGAGTGGGAGCACTCATTAGATGCATAATTTTATTTTGCAACCAAAGATTACCCATGTTGCATATGTTTGATGGTCCCTACCGTTATCACTCAAAATGTTCCCTAGAAGTTATCAAAAGAAGGAAAATACTGAGGTAACTACAAACCAATATTTTAAGTATAGGCTCTAGCCAATCTATGACTCAGAGAGGGATCTCTCTATATGTTTTAGCTTTGTTTACTGAGATTCTAGGCTAGTTCTTAAATTTCAGGGGGGTTTTGGATTTTTATTGGAAGTTGGATGGTGGAATCCTTAAACAGAGGGATAGAATGGTGTCTCTGGATATAGGGCTATGGAGTCAAAGAAGGGCAACAGAACTAGGGTTAAATCACTAAAGGGACTATTCAATGGCCAAGCTAGCAGAGTGAAACACAGGTTTTCAGGTCAAATGGGTGAAATGATCTTAACCAGGGTGAGAGGACACTTAAGAATCCTCAAACTGGGACTAAAAGGAAGAACAAAGGATGATCATGAGCAAAGGGCAGTTAAGAATCCTTTATTATAGACCAAAGGGAAACTACCTAAACTAAGGAGCAATCAAGAATTACTTAACTTAGATAATTTTAGTAGAAAACATACAAAATGCCTAATAGTCAAAATAGAGTGGAGTGAAGAAAGTTCTAAGATATCATTCCATATTAAAGCATTTAGATTTAAGATACATTTAAGATTATGGAAAAACTTTTAAAGAAAAATGACAACACAAAGAAGATACTTGTCTGTATTTCACACTACACATGAATCCAGTGAAATATCTTTGCTTTATTCAATAATCCAGCTTGCCAGTCCAAGAGCGATACAGTAGCTCACAATCTTTGATTAAGAAAACTATAGAAACATCTAAGAATCCACACTATATACTTCTAATTGTGAAGTATTTATATAAAAACTTATTCCAAAATATCTCAAAACAACTTGAGATTTAATCTAATAAATACAAATATCTTCTTGCAAGAAGAAAGAGACAACTAATGAACTATTTCATGTTGTCCCTTTTATTAAGTTTGTGTTGGCCTTTATTGTTGAAGTGTTAGCCTTTTAATATGGCTTGCAGTTGTGGAGTTTCACGCTGGAGTCTTCTTTACTTTCATCTTTCAATTGATACTCTTTAACTCTAATACTCTTTGACCCTGCTGCTCTGTTTTCATCTGTTTTATTTGGATGCCTTCATTTTTAACTGTGTAGTAAATTTGTTCTGTAAATTTATCATAGTAAATATGTCATTTTCTCCCACCATTCTGCATCTGGTAATTTAACATTCACCATTCTCCTGTAGATTTCATCAGCCTTAGTATACTTTGGAAAATTTGGCTTGGTGAGGAACAAATGTTTTACCTCATGCTCAAGGAAAAACAAGTTTATAAAGGTGTCATATAATACTTTGCCTATTGGAAAGGATTTTATGGATGAAGAAATAACATGTTCCTTAGCCAATTTTCCGAGTCTATCACCATAGTCCAACTGTGTCATTAGTTTATCATTAATGACAATAGGACTAGACAGACCTTTCTCCCTCAAAATTTGGCATCTAGCCATGAACCTATCAATGGCTACCTACATATTGTGGCAGTTTTATTCCAAATTAAGCATAAGGTTGCTTTTGGAAAGGACCTTCCTTATTTCTAAAATAGAAACAATCCTATCTTCTATATTTAGCTCCTGGATCTCATATATGTTCTTACTGTCGACGAAGTGGATGACTCTATTTTCATCCTCTGGCTTATTTCCTAATTCCTCCTTCACTTTATGGATAGCTTCTGTAGCTATCTTTACCAGCTCTGTTTGTTCAAAAATTACTTGGATTGATGGCCAAATATCATTGAAAAAGTCAATGATATTGGCCCACAACATTTCTTTGGTTTTTCCAAGTGGTTTCTCCAGTGTTAAATCCTTTTCTAGGATTTTGATTCTCTCACCCATTCTCTGGGCTATTTGTGTTTCTTCTTTCTACTTTAGTTGGGAAAGTCTACAGTCTATTTAAAAACATGCAACCTTTTCTCTTAACTTGTTCATTTATATAGCCTGGATAGACATCTCTTCCATGGCTTTGACAAGTTCTTCTACTTTCTCTCCTGATGCACCTGCTACTGATGTAGACTCTGTTGTTGCAAGTGGAGCTGTAGGTGCCAAAGATGTTGCTAGTGTTGATGGAACTATTGTAGAGACCATGGGGATAACATTTATTGAAGAGTTGGCCACATCTTCCTGTTTTAATTGGATCAAAGCATCCAATTCCTTTTCAGTCTCTTTAAGTTGGTCATTCAATTTCAAGACCAAGTCCATTAGTTCTTCATGCCCCTACTGGGCTTCTAGGACTTCCAGTGTTTGTGGATGCTATAGCTGAGGTATTTTTTGCTATTTCTTTATTATAGCTATGTCATCATTCTTCTTTTTGATAAGCTATTTTGTAGCTTTTATATCCTTGGGATCGTGTCCCAATTCAATTACTAAGTCCTCTAAGGAATTGATCCTTGTGTCATTGCCCTGTGAGGAGGCCTTCTCCAACTGGAATTGTGCTGAGATGTTTTCCAGGGAGTTCTGTAGCTGATGGGAAGTTATGGATTTACCTGTCAAGGTGGAGTATATCATCTCTCTAGCCTGTTTGTGTAGCTCAATCTAGTCTATGGGATGAATATCCATTGCCAACACTTTCAAATCTACCCTTTTGGAATCTGATGTTGTCTTTGGTTGTTGGGTTGTAGGCTTCATAAAGGTCATCTGCAAATTCCCCTCTTTAATGTCAAAGGATGACATTAGCCTTGTTTTATTGGTAGGAGTTCACTTCAGATATTGTGCACATGTTTGGGCCTTAAGCCTCTCATTTCTAGCCCTGATTTCTTTATACCTTTCCTTGATATTTTGGTCTTTGTCAGTTGGCATTCTAAAAGAGGACACTTCAACATTGAGCTACCTTTCCAACATCTGAGTTTGTGATGTGGAAGGATCTTTCATGCCTCTAGATGGAGTGACAGACCCACTTCTTTTTGCTCTTGTATTAATGACTTCAACTGAGTCTTCAGTAAACTCTTGCTCAGAGGCTAGATTTAGCCTTTGCCTATTATTTGATTCTTACTATAAATCAGAGGTGGCCATTCCTGACGTGGAAGCACATTCTCTATTTCTTTTTGAGATCTTCTCCTCATTCTAAGGAGTTTGCATGACCGGAGGGGTGCTCATAGTAGTATCTGGTTCTCTTGGTACCTGCAGAAAAGAGTTGTCATCAAGCTGTGTTATAGACATATTTGGGCACTACAACCCCAATCATAGATGTCCATAAACCAAGGGCTTTTGAGTCCCTAAAAGTTTTGTTTCATACCCTAAAGGAACAGGGTCAGCTGATTACATCATATCCTAGAAGTTCTCCATAGAAAACTGCTCAGAACTGGTCAAAACTGGACCATACAGACTGCTCAGTGCAAAGGGTGCGATGCATCTCATCTGCCACATGAAAAAAATGTGATGCATACTAAAAATCCCTTTTGTAGGGTGCGATGGGCGAGAGTAGACAAATGGCAAAGACAGTTTGCAAGGTGGATGATCATGGAATCTTCCAGAAACTTCTCCTGTGACACTTGCCTCTCTGAATTCGCCCAGGGATGAGTAAGAGATCATCAATCTCCAAGTGGAATCAAGAACTATCAGAGAGAAGACACTAATCAAAATCCCAGAAGCTGACTCACCCCCCTACAATCATCTATATATGGATCCCTCATCCCAGAGATCCAGAGGCTGGAATCTTATATCTTGTAAGGAAGTGCTGTTGGTTTCTTGGTGGAACATCATAGTGTCCGGTGATCTAAGCTTTTCATGAGGTGAAGAAGGACTTTCATGCTAGGAGGATGATGCTGGGTCAGATCAATGGGTTGTAATCCTCTCTTCTAATCTTTATATCAATAAAGCTATTCAAGTTTTCCTCCACATTCTTGTATGTCTAATAATATATGCATTTATGTGGTCAATATATATCTGGTCCTATATTGTTTATGATTGTAGATCTTTGCACTTGGAAGGTATTATGCTGCTTTGACTTTACAGGTACTCTTTGAAGCAGAGTGGTCAAGGAAAGAGTGACAAAGATCCGTCAGAGGGGAGAAGGAACAAGCAGGGAACTAGGTGAAAGATTGAGGTTGGTATTCTTTGCTCCTCTCCTATCTACTTCTCGTAAAGGAAAATGAAAGTAACTTTAATCTGTTTGTTTTTGAGATATCTACCCATCTTAGTGGGACTAGTAGCTCTGCATAGACACTAGATTTCCCGATAACAAAATGGAGACTCCCCTGGGGGATGAATAGCTTGTTTGCTTGTCTATATTTGTTGGCTTTATAAACTTACAGACGGACCCTGAAGTCAAGCCAGCTAGCCTTCGAACTGCAGTTGCTATGCAAGTGCAAAGTAGATCAATGTTGCTTCAGTCTATCTTCGGGTTTTGTTTATAAACTGAACAATTGGTTTGCAAACATTCTAATTTCCCTAGTGGTGGCTCAAGTAGCCTCATTAGTTCAGCTCCTGTGATTTACATTTACTGACTATCATTAGCTCGGCCTAAATCCCTGAACTAAGATGCAAACTGTGACCAAGAACCCAGTTGAAGTCTCGTCCCTGGACCATCGCACCTTCACTTCTTGGGAATTTGGATGCATCACACCTCCCATGTGCAGTAGGTGAGATTCATCGCTCTTTCCCTGTGTTACAGGTGCGATGATCAGATAAGACTTCTTTTGCTTCCATATTTTGTTTTTTTTTCACTCTCTTCAGCTTTATTCGAGAGTTTTGCTATCTGTGGTCAGTATAAGACTATGGAAACTCCCTTTCTTTGCATGATTCAACCTCCATTGTACAAAGAATTGTAAATGTTTTTATGTATTGTTCGCCATTTACGGTTCTCCTTTACAAAGAAGTAGCGTAATCAAACCGTCGTATTTTGATTTGGAAGTGTCGCAAGTGTCGTTTTCAGTCAAAGAAAAGAATCCTACTATTCTTGATGGTTGATTACACTGTTACTCTTGTATTTGATTGAATTAATAGTTTTTTCAAGTGTCGAAAGCATTTTCAATTCAAAATTGCAAAGTGTCGTCATTATCTTCCTTTCGTCTTTGAAGAGAAAATAGTTAGTATCTTGCTTGAAACAATTCAGATTGTACTAGCATTCTTTTTGTATTCACACATTAAGAAAAGCGAAAATGAATACTGCATGTCAATTTGCATTAGACTGCTGTTGATTTTGATTTAGGAAGTGCATCTATGGGGTGCTCTTATCTCTATGTGAAAAAACCCGCTTCTCTTTCCTTAGAGCTAGGATTTCATTGGAAAAAGAAATAAAACCATCTTAGATTGCATTTTAGGAATTGTATACTACATCACGCGGTGAACCTGAAAGAAAAACTTCTTAAGAAAGATCAACTGTAAAATAAATTCAATGAACATAAAAACACTTTGGAACCTAACACACAACATTTAGAAGTCTAGGCTAGAGATGTATTCCGGCATCGTAAAACCTAGTAACTATCGCTTTCATTGTAGGTTGGGTGATTCCTCCTCTTTGAGATGACAAGTGCCAGTACAAACTTGTGCTCCCATGTACTGTCGAGTATATATTGGGAGACCACAATAGGCTATATCCTTTATCCTTAGGAAGCCGTGTCTACTGCCCTATCGATCGCAATGCACTGAACACAACATTCGGGGAGATTGACTGCCATACCGTAAAAAGTATTCTGTATTTTTGCGATTGGTTTGGTAATCCCTCTATCTAGATTTCCAGAGTAGCATATTTCGTTCCTTTTTAGACTCCCTAAAGGAAAAGGTCCATCTGAGCACTTGTCACTTCAGGCTCATTAAAAATCGAAGGCGACTAGAGTCATCTTTAGATTTTTCTCGACTCTTTAAAATTGAAAAAGCAAGTTGTGTCGAAGCGTCTAAAATTTATTTTAATTGGAATAATGTCACTGTTCCCTCGTTGGTCTCAGGTTGAGAAAAATGGAGTCCACCAACCAAGGATTTCCCCTTGGGGAAATCCTAGTCCTTTCTCCTCTTGGGGAGATGTTGGTGCGCCTCATATAGCCACATTGTCCCTACCAGGACTAACAATTGGTTTGCCAATATGGCTCTTCTCGACCTTTGTCATTCAAACCACTGTGATTCCTGAGCAATCAAGTCAGCAACTAGATGATACTAGAGTTACCCCCCAACCTTCTACTTCATTTGTTTCTCCCTCCCCTCCTTCCTCTTCGCTTGGTAAGGCTGGTAAAGCTAAAAACAAAGTAACTGAGAAGAAGAAGAAAGGGAAGGAGAAGGAGAAGAAAAAGAATGAGCCAAAGGCAAAAACGGGCAACCATGCATCATCTAGTGAAAATCCACACACTGCACTGTCCAAACCCAAATCTCCATGTGTCATTTGTAAAGGGGACCACTATCATCGAGATTGTCCTTGCATCCCTTGGATCTTAAGGGACTGGTCTCCTCATTTTCACAATGTGGTGCCATCAACCTCTTATGGTCATGTTGAGAGTACACCGTCAGCTAGTGGAAATGAAGTCTCTGGACAGAAAGGAAAATGTAAATTTCCTTGCAAAATGTGTGAAAGAAATCATGTCGTCCACCATTGTCCCTTCCTGGATGAAGCTAAAAGAGTCTTGGATAATAGTCTTGCTTCACCGCTATGGCTTCCTCTTGGGTACAAGAAACTCTTGCCAAGTCTGTCGCTAGTTGAAAACCCGACTGACACAACTTTGTGGTCGGTCGAAGCATATATCATTGAAGATAAACCCTCTGGGTCCACACCAGATGAAAGTCAAAAGGTCGAGGCAATAGTTGACCCGGTCTTGTCTTCGGAAGGTCCATCTTCAGATGATACAGTCACCGAAGAGAATGAGAATGACACCGTTCAGATTCTTTTTGTAAGAACAGACTTCGATGAACATGGGGTCAATTTACCTATTCCTTTACTGCAGGAAGGAAGTTCTTTAGGGTCATATTCGGCTGTTTATTCAAACCCACCTCTGAGCAACCTAGTCGTTTCCTTCGATTGGAATCTACTAGGCAAACCCCGTTTACCATCTAATGTACCATTCTGAATCATTGTACAAGCTTACAGAATGGTCATGTTCAGTACCATCATAGATGAAGGGGCTTCTATGAGTATCCTTTCCTCAACTGCTTGGAAAGCACTTGGTTCACCATCGCTTCTGAGATGTGAAATCTAACAGGCTTCGACAAAGGAACCAGTTGACCGTTAGGGATCCTTCCAAGTTTGCCTATAACTTTGAGAGGGTAAACCGTGTATTTGAATGTAATGGTAGTCCAAGGACCTTTAGGTTATAATCTATTCCTTGGGCGTGACTATATTTATAGCATGGTAGCCATTGTCACCTCACTCTTTTGAGTAATGTGTTTTCTGCATGAAGGCCAAGTGGTCTAGCTCGTAGACCAACTTTCATTCCCCGACTCACACATAGCTAATAGTCAAATTCCATCCCTAACTGGTCTTTTCATGCAAGGAATGTCTCATTAATATCCAATCCATCCACCTGAAGAGCGTGAGTAATCTAGTGGGCATGACTGAAACCGAGGGGGCATGCACCCTGGTCTGCTTCGGTAGGGAAACTTTGGGTATAGGGTAGGTTTTCGCGAAGGATATATGACTAGTCTGACACTCGTCCATTTAGGAAGATGGGATTAGACCCGAATAAGATTCCCTCATCAAGGTTAGGTGGTTGGAGCTAGAATCACCTTTGTCCAAATGGACTAAGCCGGGAAGTGTTTCTGTCTACTACGCGGATGGAAACTATCTTGCAAATGCGAGAACTTCTATATGGTAGCCTAGAAACTCTATTTCACCATACCTAGGGGAATGCAAACCTTTTTGCATGCAAGTGAAGAGTGACCATTTATTTTCTTAGTTTGTAGATTCTCAACCCTTTAAACTCATAGGATTGGCCGTTCCTAGCTTGCAGAATGAAAGATACGGAGCAAATCTTTGAATGGTGCAAGCTCCATAAAAATGGAATCTATTGATGAGACATCCTTATCATGCGACTGGCACGAGCAGTCTTTATGCAAAGTTCAATCTCGTTAAAAATTAAACCTAAGCGATGAGAAAATGTTCCCCAAAGTTTAAGCTCATTAAAAAATGAACCAACCTCCAGTAAATAACCATTGTGAATGCATTATCATCAGCTTTTGAGCCCTGGTCGTGTTCTTACCATCACCTCCACTGTGTTTTAGCTGATCATAAGCCTCCATTTGATTGTTTACCCTTTTGAGGAATAACTGCAACGAGTGATTTTGTTAGCCATCCTTGTGACACTGCCGTGATTGGAAAATTTCAAACCCTACCTGGAATCAGCAACTACCCGAAAATATCACTCGTTCCTCAAAAACGAGTCTCCTTTAAGCTCTTTTCATCTAACTTGTAAAATATGAAAAGATTGCTGAGCAATTGGCCTCTCCAGCTCATTAAAACTATTGGAAGTTCTATCCCTCCTCTAGATTTTAATCTTTTTGGACCTGAGGGATTATTACACAAAAAGATCGAGCGCTTATCTTGTTTGGCTCGTTAAAACTAAAATTCATCCCTTTCGTATTATTTTATACTTTTTTGGACTTAAGGGATTATATGAGGAAAAAGGATTACTGGAGTTTCCTTTCCATCCCTTTTCAGACTCTCTAAAATTGAAAAAGTATCTAGTTGTCTTTGTCGTTAAACTCGTTAAAACCGATAGCGACAAACTTGTCCATAGAGACAAGAACGAGTTTCACTGTCGCTAGGCTCGTTAAAACATAGCGATGGGTTTTCCCGAAGGGCAAATTATAGAACAATCATATGTTATCCTCCTCAAGCTTGATAAAAATAAAGAGGTACTAGTTAGCAATGACTGGGGAAAATTGGGAAGAAAACTTGAAGAAACTTTATTGGTAGCAAGTCGCTCTTGAACATGACACTTTCACTCCATCACCATGATTGAGTCGGGTTGGGTTATTCTGTTCACCAATCATACTACCATTGGTCCATCGTACCATCCATCTTTGGGGTTAACGCTACCAATCCATTTTAGTGTCGCCGATATGTTGAAGAGAAGTCGATCAGAAAATTCACCAACCCAGCTTGTGTCTCACCCATTGCAATACCTTCACGCTTCATTCTTTCATGACTGCCACCCTGAACCGTGTATCATCAGATCGTTTTCACCTCCACAAAATCATTTGCTCCGTTCCATGTTGTAGATGTGGGATTCATTAAGGCCCTCCTACGACGGGTTACTTCTTGTCAATGACAGCTCATTATCCAAGAAGTCAACCTAGGAAATAACCCTTTCAGTACTTTGAAGCTTGCATGCCTCAATGGCAAGTTTCTCACTTCCGGTGACATGTTTATATCAATGGCCTTTGACCGAAATATTTTACGTGGTGTTCGATGCCAGGTCCCACTTCCACACCATGCAAATTGTACTGTAGTACCTTGAGGGTCATCATCATTAGTGGTGATTCCTCTCGTACCTGTTAACAGCTTACATCAATGACTAGTAATCAATTTATGTCTTTCCATGTTCGACTCTAGAACTTTTTTCACATGGATCGACTTGTACTTTGGGCGAAGATTGGACGAGTTTGAAGACCTCGGATCTAGTTTCATCCATCCGGGCTGTGATATATTCAGGAAAATAAAGACATCAAATGTACATCCTTGCTACACATATGATCATCTGAATCAAAGGATGATGGATCTATCATAATCATCAGTCTGCCACACAGACGGTTGTCTGTCCTATGTACATGAAAATGAATTTATAAAGTTGAGCATGGGAATGCCCGCCTCAGCTAGATCATGAAAATGTTATGAAGATAATGTATTGTATTGTATCTGATTACAGGTTGCCCTCCAGTTCGAAAAACCTCAGGTCCTCATGATAAAGCATTTCACCCGACATCAAGAGATTTTTGACCTCATGCTTTAGGGGGAAACTTTTATAGACATATTTGGGAACTGCAACCCTAATCATATATGTCCATAAACCAAGGGATTCTGAGTCCCTAAAAGTGTTGTTTCATACCCTAAAGGAACAAGGTTAGCTGATTACATCACCTCCCAGAAGTTTTCCATAGAAAACTGCTCAGAATTGGTCAAAACTGGACCATATAGACTTCTCAGTGCAAAGGGTGCAATACATCTCACCTGCCACATGCAAAAACTATGATGCATACTAAAAATCCCTTCTGTAGGGTGCGATTGGTGAGAGAAGATAAATGGCAGAGACAGTTTGCAAGCTGGATGATCATGGAATCTTCCAGAAACTTGTTCTGTGATACTTGCCTCTCTGAATTCGCCCATGGATGAGTAAGAGATCATCAATCTCCAAGTGGAATCAAGAACTATCAAAGAGAAGAAACTAATCAAAATCCCAAAAGCTGACTCACCCCCCTACAATCATCTATATATGGATCCCTCATCCTAGAGATCCAGAGGCTAGAATATTCTATCTTGTAAGGAAGTGTTGTTGGTTTCCTGGAGGAACATCATAGTGTCCAGTGATCTAAGCTTTTCATGAGGTGAAGAAGGGCTTTCATGCTAGGAGGATGACACTGGGTCAGATCAATGGGTTGTAATCCTCTCTTCTAATCTTTATATCAATAAAGCTATTTCAGTTTTCCTCCACATTCTTGTATGTCTGATAATATATGCATTTGTGTGGTCAATATATATCTGGTCCTATATTGTTTATGATTGTAGATCTCTGCACTTTGAAGGTATTATGCTGCTTTGAATTTACAGGTACTCTTTGAAGTGGAGTGGTCAAGGAAAGAGTAGAAAAGATCTGTCAGAGGGGAGAAGGAACAAGTAGGGAACCAAGTGAAAGATTGAGGTTGGTATTCTTTGCTCCTCTCCTATCTACTTCTCATAAAGGAAAACGAAAGTAACTTTAATTTATTTGTTTCTAAGATAGCTACCCGTCTTAGTGGGACTAGCAACTCTACATATACACTAGATCTCCCGATAACAAGCTGCTTTTCTAAATCAATAAGAGCATTCTCAACATCTACTCTAGTGCTGTGCTAGTCTACTAGGGTACCCTCCACCAATTCTGTCTGATTTGCATAAGCTTCTATCTCAGGTATGGGATGGTGAATGAAAGGTCTTAGCTTGACCTTTTGTCTCTTCTTTGTGATGAATTCCAAAGGATCATATCTCCAGAAAAAACTTATTTGGAACTTCATATTTTGTAACATCAAGTCTACCTGTTGGCCAGCCTCTCTAGAGTTGCATATGAAGGGGCCTAGTTGGTCTTTTATTTTGAAATTGGCCTTCTTCTTGGCATTAACAAATTTTATTTCATCTACATTGATAATTTTCCTATAGTATTCTAATGCAAACAACCTCATTGGGAGGTATCTTGGTAGCTTGTATGGTGCCAACATGCAACCATAAATCCTGATTTCTGTATGGTTCTAGTAAAGGTACCAGTCACCAACTTTTTTCTGTTTAGATAATTGGAGGTCTCTCTTTATTTCTGGACTGATTCTTGGATGATGGCTTCGAGTTAACATTGTCACGACTAGGTGTACAAATAAATCAATAAAATTAGAGTAAGAGTACGAAGACTAGTATTGGTGGATCAATGGGGTCCAAAAAATGACTAACTTGGGCTGACCCTTGATGTCCAGCTTTTGAAGGGTGAATGAGAACTTCTCGGATTGAAAATATAAGAACATATGGTATAAAACTGAGGAGTACTTGAAAACCCTTTCATTGCCCATACTTGTGAACTGCTCATGCATTCTATCAACTATGAATGTGGCAAAGTCATAAATGGTTGTAGGAGGCTGTCCTGGGGTATAGATGGACATGAAAGCGAGGATAATCTCATCGATGTAATCACTTGTGGAGTAACCCAAAACACAAGATATCATGGCGACAATATTTTGGCCCCAAGGGGAAAATATAGTTGCACATATGGAGGGGGGTCTTTAGGGATGTGCTTCTCTTCTATGATGAAGGTTTGGAGCAATTGGGCCAATTTTGTAGAGCTGAGTTTGTCATATAAGTCCAATAGGTCTCAAATTGAGAGAGGAGTTAGATTTGGCCCTAGTTGGTGTTGTAGCATCTCATTGATGGACTCAACATTGATGGTGAAAATGACCTTTTGGTCATTAGACATGATGGTTCTGTGGCTGGGGATGTATCAAGCATAGCACATATGCATAATTTCAGGAAAATTGTGGACATGGGGGAACTGATACTTGGGAAAATTTGACTCCCAAAGGCCAATTTCATCAGCATGGTTCGGGAACTTGTCCCTACTTTGGAAATGTACTTTAAGCAGGAGCTCTATGACAATGGTATCTTTTAACTGGAAGTCTCTGTTAGCCAAGGGAAGGTGGTCCAGGTCTAAATGAGGTGTACTGATAGGCCTCACATCCATTGAAATTGGGGCAGCCATACTCAGTTCTTGTGGATTTGAGTGTGGGGAGGAAATCAGAGTTTTTAGGGAAATGGAGGCTTTGCAGTGGTTTCTGGCTCACACAGTTAAAATTTAGGTAGATTTGATCTTTTTACTTAATTAACAATGTTAAAAAGGGTGAACTGATTTAGAATTTGACAATGGAGCTGGAATTCCACGGTTAAATACCTAGAATTTGGGTGAACGTGACTGTAAATGGGTGGCTGAAGGCAACTACAGAGTTTCGTACGGTACTGGTGAATGAGCTGGACTTTCTGTAGTGTCTATGGAGCAATGTTGGAGGTTTATGAGTAATTTGGTTGTTTGCAGGGGTCATAATGACTTTCTGAATTCTCCAAGGCAAAATGCTTGAAAAGAGTGAAAAGAGGGGTAAAAAAGCTTTTATAAGGAAAACAATTAATTTTGGTGGGTTTCACTATTTGATGAATAGTGATGGTTTTTGGTTGGAAGGGGAAAGTGGTTTAGGAGGTCCATTGCACCACTTTTGTGGTGTAGGAAGTATTCGGGAGGGGTCACCCAATTCCATTCAGCGCTTGACACGTAGTGTCGGGGGATAGGGGGAAGGACGCCTTATCGGGCGGGTAAAGGGCAGATGTTGGGTCGACCCAATATGCTTGTGAGGCATTGGATGTGGAGGAGGGACAATCAACGGTGATTGGGAGATGGGAGTTGAATGAGGGTGAATGATGCGATTTGATGGGGGGGCTGGGGACTTAAACATCGACGGTATGAGATTAATTTTGAACTTAATCTCATTGGGGACTTTTTAACATAGGATTAAGGAATGAGGGCAAGTTTTTAAAAGTTTTTTTGGGATAAGGGATAGTAACATAGTTTATAAAATAAAGTTAAGGGGTAGTAACATAGTTTATAAAATAAACTAAGGGGTGGGGCTATTTTATATAAAGGTGTTAAATACACACGAGGTAGTGGGTTTTTGAGAATTTTAGATTTTTAATTAAAAAAGTTAATATGAAGTGAAATGAGTGGAAGGGGCATTGTGCCTAGGTGTATGAAATGTTGTGTATTTTCCATATACCTAGTACTTGGGATAAATGTATTTGGTGGGTTTTTTGTACATAAAACATGTTTATAAAGGGGTTTTCCTAGGAAAAAGAACTTAACCTTAGGAAAAAGGGTTTAATGAGGTGAATAGATGAATTATGATGAAAATTAACATCATTCCTTCTTAAGTCATCAAACCAAGGGTCCGGTCCCACCAGAAGTCAGAGAAATGTCCTGAGCCTTTTTTACTTAAGAACTATAGGTATTAATATTTTGCTTATGGAAGGGGAGTTAGTGAGTGCAATGGGGGTTGAAATGAATAAGGGGATGTTAAGTAAACCAAATTGTGAACCATTGCCTTTGTTTTGTTTACCACTTATGCATATTTAAATGATACACTTGAAACAATGACATAAGTGCTTCATGTATCAATTGTAATGATATTTCTGCAACCTTTCTGCAACTTACCCACCTACTTATCCTACCATTTTTTCTTCACTTATTAGGGTGCATTTAGGCTAGCAAACCCTTATCACTCTTTTCTTTTCTTTACAAAATAAGTTATCTAAGTCTAATACTATATCCTCCAAGGGCTCATATTAAACTGATGAGCTCCTTTTATTCATTCTACCTATCTAATGATCTACCAAGATTACACTGTTTGGTCAGATTTATTCACTACCTATGAAACATAAAATTCAAAGAATGAAATACCCAAGTTTAAAAATTTGACTATTCATGGATTGTGGCATAAGTAATAAGTTTCACTCAATCATTTATTATGCATAAAAATTAAATAGTAGTGGCATTTTGACTTGCACACTTTCCTGCTCTCTTTTGTCCTTTGAGTTTCATATATTTCATTTTTTTTTACCTATTTTCATTATTTTTGTCGTTTGACTATTCTTTTAGGACATACCCTCTTTACATTTTTATTTTTATTTTTTAATATGGAAAACATTTACAGAAAGCAAAGGTAAGTACAATATTACAAGGCTTAACCTTAGTCAATCAAAATTATGATTCCTATTAGTATAGTAACTTAATAGTGGCTCCACTTAGGGATAGCATTTCCTGGTGAAATGTAAAGAAATTTGTAGATCAGTAGCCTTTGAATTGCTGTTGATGTTACCTTGCAAAATTTTCCTCTATGCCACTGCATTATTGACACTTATGACAGTAAATCCTTAAAGCTTAGGGCCTTCTCTTTGGGCTTCAACTTCAAAAATCACTATCCAATCCAAACTAAATTTTTTCAAGAAAAAATGAAATATGTACAATGGAAAGTAAAAATCAGTAGTTAGGTTCAAAAGAGTGTTTGAGCATTCAACCCTTCACTGGTCCACCAACTGGTTCTGTACCATCCATTTCTCTTAGGAAGAAATCATTATTACCTCTGAAAGCATAAATGACATATGGGCCTTTCCATAGGAAATCAAATTTCCCATGTTTACCTTTATCTTCCCTCCTTGAATCCCATTTTAGGACTTTGTCACCAAGGTAGAAATCCTCAGCCTTGGTTCTCTAGTCAAAAATATTTTTAATCCTTTCCTGCACAACCTGAGATCTGATATATACTTCTTCCCTGGTTTGTTGAAGATGTATTGTTTGTTTGATTCTTATTTGAATACTATTTGGTTCAACCTGCAACTCTTGAAGTAGCTTCATCACTGGTGTTCCCAAGGAGGATTAAAAGACAACTTCCATCCCATAAACTAGTTGGTAGGGAGAGGTTCCAATTGATTTCTTTGTGGTTAGTTTGTCTGCCCATAAGGCATTGACCAACTTTTTGTTCCATGTTTTCTTATTATCCTCTAACAACCTTTTGATGATGTTCACCAAAATTTTGTTTGAGGGTTCTGCTATTCGATTTCCTTGAGGATAATAGGCTGTGGAATGGCCTATGGTTATATGATACTTGTTGTATAAATCTATCATTCTTTTGGACTTAAAGGTTGCTGCATTATGTTGAAAATAGCAACAAGAAATGCTAAAAATAACACTACTATAAATAGCATTTCGGGATACATTCCAATTTTAGTTAGTCCCTAAGCTAAAATTGAGAATTAAAATTCGAATTTGATCTTAGCAGCGGTTTGTAAAATAATTAATTAATTCATCTCGAGTAAATTGGTTGTAGGAAATCAAACATGAAGTCTATGTGAAGACATGTAACAGTTTCTCCATTGATTGAGGAAGTTATCCCTTGATTAAAGGAGATCAGGATGAGTTTTACTTTGAGTTGTAATTAGTTAGCTCAATTATCTGAGTTAAGTCCAGTTATATTAGTTCAAATAGTTTGTTGAACAAATTGTGAGTTAAGTTAGTTAATGCATGCATGCATGTAACTGTTGCACTTCAGATAACTGAATATTCTCTCATAAATAAATCATGCATGTTAGTTCAGTCAGAGACCCAGTTGAGATCAGATGATGGGACAATGTACTATCAGTTGCAGGAATATTCCATTGAGGATATCTCTTGCATGCAGAGGGAATTCATTCCTTGGAGATTGCGCAATTACTTTTGAGTTTGATGAGTGTGTGATGAGGCCAATTCACACAAGTGGTAGCATTGGACCCTAAGAGAAACTGTGCAAGGAAATATGGGGCTTGGAGGGCTGAGCGAAGGCATATCTTGTGTTTATTTAGTCTGTGAGCTGCATTGTAGGATTGTATTGAGAGCATGATAGTTTGTGAGCTAATGCTTTGTGTAATATAGACATATTTTCCACTTGTATGATAATACATAGATTAGGGTTTTTAGCTGAGGCTTTCCCCAGAGTATTCTTCTGTGTTCATGTGTGATTTCTTTCTCATTCTTAGTTATATGTTTTCTATTTGATCTTTCTCAAAATCAATTAAGCTTCCGCAAGTTTGTTGTAGAAGTAGATCTTGTATTTTGCTTTAGTATATTGCATAATCTGCTGATCTACAGTGGGAAATTCTACATGGTATTAAAGCAAAGGTGATCAAAGAGAAGAACAATATACAAAGAAGGGAGAAGTTCAAAGTTTCAAGTTCCTGATTATAGAATTTGAATTCTTATCACATCTCAAATTTCACCAATGGAGTTCAACGGTTTAAGACTCGAGTATGCCCTTGATGGAAACTCAAATTATATAGCCTGGAAGGATTGCATGGAAGCATTACTAGAGGACAATGGTCTAAAGGACTTCATTGATCAATAAATCCCCAAGACAGCAGTGGCTAATGCTACATAATTGGCAGAATGGAAGAAATGTGTGGCTAGAGTGAGGAGAATCTTCCTGGAGGGAGTTCGAGACCACATTGCTTCGAGCCTCCATGGGAAGGAGACACAGTTTTCAATGTGGAAAATATTGAAATATCTCTATCAGAACAACAATGATCAGATGAAGCTGGCACTGAAATACAAGCTTGGGAAAATCAAGTGTGAAAAGGGTGACATGGTCTCTACATATTTGAACAAGGTCACCACCTAGAGGGATGAGCTTGGAAGTGTGGTGATCACAATAGCCAATGATGACATGGTGAGTCTTGCTCTCCTCGATCTTCCTAAGAGTTGGCATAGCTACCAAGAATCGGTAAATGGAAGAGACAAATTGGCAGATTGGGAACGACTTTGGTCAGATCTAATGCAGTAGGAGATGAGAAGAAGTAGAAGAGATGGATCTTCATCAAAGCAAGATGATGAAGAAAATATATCCTTAGCAAGTAAGGCAAGGAAAGGGAAAGGGAAGGTGTCCCATCCAAAATCTAGTTCTTCCCATGGTGGGAAGAAGTTTGACAAATTGAAAGTGTGATGCTTTCATTGTCATGAATTCAGCCATTATGCTACGAGTTGTCCACAAAAGAAATCCAAGAAGGGATCCTCGAAGGGATCAGATGGTGAGGCACTGGACTCACAGTTTGAATTTGATTTCTCCCTCATCGCATGCATGGTTTCATCCATGGTGGGATGTGTTTGGTACTTGGAAAATGGAGCCTCTTTCGACATGTTTGTCGACAAGAATCCTTTTAGTACCTTGGAGGAAAAGGATCTCCAGATGCAGATTGAGATGGGTGATGATGGAAAGTACCATGCTTCAGGTGAAGGTACGGTTGTGTTTTAGAGGGAGAATGGAGCTCCTCTCACCCTGACTGTTGTAAAGTATGTACCAGGTCTGAAGAAGAATCTTGTGCTTGTTGCTATGCTAGAAGATCAAGGCTATGATGTAGTCTTTAGTAAAGGAAAGGTATTCCTAAGGCATATCAGTACTGGATAGACCAAGAGGATTGGGATTCAAGTAAAGAATATTTACAAGTTGGAGGTAGACGACTATGTTGCATTGGGTTCCAAAGCAAAGGTGGTGCAAAGCCAAGACATTGGCGAGATATGGCATAGAAAATTGGGCCTCTTGCACCATGGAGCCTTGAAGACCATGCAACAGATTTCTAATGAAATTCCCAAGGGAAAACTGGAGTACACAGATACATGCAAAGGTTGTACCTTGGGTAAGCATGTGAAATCTTCCTTTAAGGATCGAGACAGTAGAGCTGGAGCAGTCCTGGAGTGAGTTAACATAAATGTTTGTGGACCATTCTCTATATCCTCCACTGCTAAAGAAAGGTACTATGTTATTTTTATTGATGATTTTTCTCGTATACGTTGGATCTACTTTATGAAAAAGAAGGATCAGACCTTCTTAAGGTTTTGTGAGTTTAAAGCCTTGGCAGATAAAGAATATGGAAAGAAAATAAAATCCTTGCATAGCGACAATGGTGGAGAGTATGTCTCCCAACCATTTAAGGACTTATGTGCAACAGAAAGAATTAAAAAAGAGTTGACAACACCCCATAACCCATAGAAAAATGGGGTGGTCGAAATGAAGAACATATCGATCATGGGAGCAACTCGAGTGATGTTGCATGACCATAGCCTACCACTTCATTTATGGGCTGAGGCATGCAATACAGTAGTATACTTGTAGAACAAAATCCCACACCATATACTGGGAATGAAGACACCTATGGAGGCCTTTTCCGAGAAGTGACCAGATGTGAGTTACTTCAGGATCTTTGGATCATCGGTTTATTTCCATGTGACCAAAGATGCTTGGAAGAAGCTAGATCCAACAACTGAGTTGGGGATGCTTGTGGGGTACATTGATACACCCCACAAATCTCAGGTGTTCCTCCCTACTATTCAGAGGAGAGTGGTATACAGAGATCTGAAGTTCGATGAGCAAAAAGCCATGTGAGTATCACTTGAGAGGGAGCTCAAGTTACATGCAGAAGAGGAACTTTTAGTTCCTAAGGAGGAGGAGCCTCAGATTGATGAGGAGTAGCTACATGTAGAGGATCCGGGAGTGGATGAGTCTTTTAGAGATGAGAAGAAATGCTCAAGGGAAGCTAACAAGTTGATGCTGGATGCACGAGAGAATGTGGGACAACTATCTTCTCAGTGCAAACAAAGGAGGTCACCTGAGCAGTACACTGGTTACATGGCCATGGTTGGGGAGTGTGTAGAGTCTAAACCTTCTTCATTCGAGGAAGTAGTGTAGCAACCAATTTGGGTTGATGCAATGGTAGAGGAGTACGACTCTTCGAAACAGTGTGTGGGATGTTGTCCCAAGACATCAGGACAAGTCAATGGTGAGTTCCTGATGGCTTTACAAGGTAAATCAGATAACTGATGGCAGTGTTGAGAAACATAAGGCAAGTTTTGTTGCCTGTGGTTTCTCATAGGTCGAGGGGATTGACTACGATGAGACCTTTTCTCCTGTAGCAAGGTACTCATCTATCATATCGATGTTGGCACTATTAGCTCAGATGGGTTGGAAGATCCATCAGATGGATGTGAAGACAACGTTCCTCAATGGGAAGATTAAGGAAGAGGTGTACATTGAGCAGCCGAAAGGTTTTGAGACCTTCGATCACGAGTCGCATGTGTGCTGACTCAAGAGGGCTTTGTACGGGCTAAAGCAAGCACCTCATGCTTGGTACACTAGGATCGACAACTATTGACCGGGTTGGGTTTCACCAAGAGTGAAGAAGATGCAAAACTTTAGCACATCATGGTAGAAGGTAAGTCATTGATCATTGTTCATTATGTGGATGATCTGATTTTGACAGGTGATGATTAGTTGATCAAGTCTTACAAGGAGGACCTTGCAAGAGAGTTTGAGATGAAAGAGATGGGTCTTATGCACTACTTTCTAGGCATGGAAGTGTGGCAGAAAGATTGGGAAGTATTTTTGTCTCAAGGCAAGTATGCTAATGAGATACTCAGGCGATTCCACATGGAGAAGTGCAAACCCATGCAGACTCCTCTAGCTGGTAATTAGAGGAAGGAGGATGCCACTTCAGGTGAGGGTAGTAGCTACTATTGTTTATTGGCAGCTTGTGGGATCACTAATGTATCTAGTGAACACACGACCGGACTTATGCTTTATGGTGAACCAGCTAAGTCAAGCTATGGTTCAACCTACCAAGTTGTTTTGAAAGGCAGGGAAGCATGTGCTAAGATACCTCAGAGGCACATCTCAGTATGGATTGTGGTACAGACGAATAGAGGGAGTGAAGCTTCAGGCCTTCACAGATACAGACTTGGCAGGGAGTCCATTAGATCGGAAGAGCACTTCTGAAGGAATCTTCAACCGTGGTTTAGCTACAGTTTCCTGGTACAACGGAAACATAGGTCAGTTTCACTTAGCTTAGTAGAGGCTGAATACATGGTTGCCAGTCAGGAAGCATGTGAGGCCATTTAGATGTTGAATATTCTAGTGGGATTATTTGGTCAGAGGATGGATCCAACTATGATCTACAACGATAATCAGAGTTGTATCAAACTCTTTGAGAATCTAGTATTTCATGATAGGTCCAAGCACATCAATATGCAGTACCATCATCTTCGAGACTGTGTGGTGAAGATGATCATGTCCTTGCTGTATGTTTCGACCAAGGAATAGGAAGTAGATATTTTGACTAAGGCATTGTCAAAATGCAAGTTCGAGTTCCATAGAGACAGGATTGGGGTGACTGATAATCCCTTTCTTGTTGAGAGGTAGTGTTGAAAATAGCAACAAGAAATGCTAAAAATAGAAGTGCTAAAAATAACACTGCTATAAATAGCATTTCAGGATACATTCCAATTTTAGTTAGTCCCTAAACTAAAATTGAGAATTAAAATTCGAATTTGATCTTAGCAGCTATTTGTAAAATAATTAATTAATTCATATTGAGTTAATTAGTTGTAGGAAATCAAACATGAAGTCTATGTGAAGACATGCAACAATTTATCCATTGATTGAGGAAGTTTTATCTTGATTAAAGGAGATCAGGATGAGTTGTACTTTGAGTTGTAATTAGTTAGCTTAGTTATGTGAGTTAAGTCCAATTAGATTAGTTCAAATAGTTTGTTGAACAAATTGTGAGTTTAGTTAGTTAATGCATGCATGAAACTGTTGCACTTCAGATAACTAAATATTCTCTCATATATAAATCATGCATGTCAGTTCAGTCAGCAACTCAGTTGAGATCAGATGATGGGACAATGTACTATCAGTTGCAGGGATATTCCATTGAGGATATCTCTTGCATGCAGAAGGAATTCATTCCTTGGAGATTGTGGAGTTACTTTTGAGTTTGATGAGTGTGTGATGAGGCCAATTCACACAGGTGGCAACATTGGACCCCAAGAGAAAATGTGAAAGGAAATAGGAGGCTTGGAGGGTTGAGTGAAGGCATATATTGTGTCTATTCAATTTGTGAGCTACATTGCAGGATTGTACTGAGAGCAGGATACCTTGTGAGCTAATGCTTTGTGTAATCCAGACATATTTTCCACTTATATGATAATATATAGATCGAGGTTTTTAACTAAGGCTTTCCCTACAATATTATTTTGTGTTCATTTGTGATTGCTTTCTCATTCTTAGTTATATGTGTTCTATTTGATCTTGCTCAAAATCGATTAAGCTTTCACAAGTTTGTTGTAGAAGTAGATCTTGTATTTTGCTCTAGTATATTGCATGATCTGTTGATCTACAATGGGAAATTCTATACATTATGAGTAATGAGCTTAGTTGGACATCCAAATCTTGATAGAATGTTGGTTTCAAGGAAGGTTATGATAACAATGTCAGTGGCTTACCTTGAAGGTATGGCCTCTATCCATTTGGTGAAATAGTTTGCGACAATGAGGATCCATGTGTGTTGGGTAGAGGAAGGTGGGTGAATTTCACCAATGGAGTCTAGACCCCATTGTTGGAAAGGTGTTTCAACAGAGATTGGTTTGAGGGGTAACTGTAGAAGCCTCTTCTTTCCCTAAAAAATTTGACATTTGTGACAGGAGGTCACATATTTCTTTACATCAGAAAATAAGGTAGCCAATAGAAACCAACTCTAAGAATTTTATCAGCTGTGGTTTTCCAGTAAAGTTGTGCTCCACAGTCACCTGCATGAAACTCTTGTAATACTTTGTCAGATTTCATCTTTTCATAAACAATTGAGAAGAATACCTTCATGATTTCTCTAAAACAAGCATTGTCTAATATGCAAAATTTTAAGGACTTCATCTTCAAAAATATTCTTTTGGTCTTAGATAATTCAAGAGGATCTTGTAAATTTTGTAAAACATAAATGATATTAGCATACCATGGTGATTCAATAAAGGCCGGTTGATTAGTGGAGTCACCATCTCCTCTTCATTATCTATTTGTGCAATAAAGTTTATATCCAGGGCCTAACAGTTTGATTCAGCCATGAGCTTGGCTAAACCTTGGCCCTTGATTAACTTAGTTGGTTTTATTTCTATGTCATATTATAAAATAATAGCAATCCATTTTCCCTTCTTTCCATCTGGACCACCCTGAGTTAGGATGTCTTTGACTACTCAATTGGGAACACAGGCTACTATATGAGAATACAAAATGTATACCCTAAAGTCCTTGATAGCTTTGACCAAAGAAAAATCTTGTTTTTCCATTATGTTGTATTTTAAGTGGGCATTTCTCAAGGCCATGCTAAAGAAAGAAATACGTTTTTCATAGCCCTGGTCATTTGTCTACAGTAAAATTGCAACAATTGTGTGCTCAGAATCAAAGGAAAATAAGATGAAATCTCTGTCAAATTTTGGACTGATCAAAACTGGTGTTCTAGTTAAGGCTAGTTTAATGACTTCAAATGATTTCTTAGCCTCAACAATCCATTTTATGGTCGAATATTTTTTCAACATATTGTCCAGTGATCTAATTAATTTTACTAGATTAGAAATAAATCTTCTAAGAAAGTTAAGTTTCCCTAAGAAATCTTGTAATTCTCTAATGTTCCTTGGATGTTGTATCTGTAAGATGGCTTCTATTCTTGCAAGGTCTATTCAGATACCATCTTTTGAAATTATATGACCTAGTAACTTTCCTTCTTCTAACCCAAACAAAGACTTCTTGGGGTTTAAAGAAATTCCATATTTCCTGCATTTAATAAAAACCTGCCATAGATGATCCAAATGTTGGCTATCAGATTTTGAAAATACAGTAATGTCATCTAGATATATTACAAGGAAATCATGATTTTCTTTGGCAAAATCTATATCCATAGCCCTTTCGAAAGTGGCTCCTGTATTCATTAGTCCAAAAGGCATTTTCACATACATGAATGTGCCCCAAGGAGTAGTGAAGACAGTCTTGGCTTGATAATCAGGATGAACTAAGATTTGATTGTAACCAAAAAACCCATCCAATAATGAGATTCTGGTTGATCCAACTACACTTTGCAAAATATGATCCATTTTGGGGAAAGGGTAATTGTATTTGAGTGATACTTTGTTGAGGTTCCTAAGGTCTATATAGAGTCTGGTCTCTCCATTTTTCTTCCTAGTTGGCACAAGGTTTGAAATCCAATCAGAAAATTTGATTGGTGCGATTATCTTAGCATCATACATTCTCTGAATTTCCTTTTCAATTGAAGGTAATAGGACATGATTTATCCTTATAAGTTTTTTCCTGAAAGGCTTTTGATTTTATTTTATAGGGATTGTGTGTTGTATGATGTTGGTGTCATAGGATTTGAGGTCCTCATAAATCCAAGCAAAGACATCATGAAATTCTTTTAATAACTCAATGTATTTTACTCTTTCAGTGGGCGGTAATGATTTAGAAAGTTTGATCAATTTTGGATTTTCATCAGTGCCTATATTACACTCCTCCATATCAGACTTCAAAGGTTCCATTTTAGGCTTTCTAGGAACATAATTTGAATCAAACAAGTCTTCCAAAGGGGTTAATCCCTTAGGTAAGAAATTGTCTTTGAGATCGATCACTTCAGTGTCTTCATTAATTATTTCATCAATCTCAACTTGCTCTAGGTTTTCTACATCTGATTTTGTAAATTTAGTGGGATGAAATATATCTCTCTCTTTACCTTCTATCTCTTTCATCTCTATTTTATCTTTAATGTTAGGATCTATTGATGTGTCAGTATCTATATTACTATTTACAAATTCTTGTTCTAAGATTAAAAGGTTGTTTATTTGTTTGTCATTAGAAAATATTTGCCAGTTCTTCAAATTATCTAGAATTGCAGGTCTATGCCTAACTTCAGTAGTGTACTGATAGTTAGGCTGAAAGGGTAACTTGCAGGCACTGGCAAACATTTCTAAACTATGAGCCTGCATATTATGTTTTCTAGGAATTACAACAACTTTGGTTTCTAAGAAAGTGTTTAGTATTTCTACAATGGTTCCTCTATAACAACTTAATCTAGGGTCTTTAGTCATATATACAACATTAATTTGTTTTATTAGTAATTTAGAGTCTTCCATGATAGAAACTCTTATAGCTCCTAGCTTCCTAACTAATTTAAGACCTAAAATTAGTGCTTCATACTAGATCATATTGTTAGTACATCTAAAATTTAGTTTGTATTCATGGCCTTCTAAGTAATTATTCTCTAGATTGTATATCCAAACTCCTTCTCCTACACCACACTTATTGACTGACCCATCAAACTCAATATGCCACAATATCTCATGTTCATAATTAGCATCATCTGTTTCCACCAACTTTTCCTCATCTTGACTACCTTGTTTAGTGGAAAGTTCTAAAGTTTGGACAATTTCCTCTTGTTTTGAAACTACAATTTCTTTTTGTTCTGTATCAACATTGTCTAAACAAGTTTCTTGTGTTTGATTAGTATCATACAAAATAAAAGAATCAATGTCTGAATGTACATTGTAGATAGGAAAGTTTTGAGGCCGATCCTAGCTGCTAACCATGTATTTAATTAAAGTTTCTTGGTATAGCTTCTTGGGTTGTCCAAAAATAGAAATTGTTGCATATGACATATCAAGTTGTAGAGACCCTAAAGTTTGGCTCCATGGCCTGGTGTTGAAGCCCCAAAAATCGGGTCTACAACAAGGGGGATACCCACTCAGTCTCGACCTTGGTTAGCAACTCCTTTTCCATTTGGTATAGTGGGTCCGACTGGGGATATGGGCCTAATTTCCCAATTTATGTGTGTGTGTGTTGAGAATTGATATTTCCTTCCTAATAACTTCTAAGTAAAATGCATTTATTCTAAATGTAATGTAACTGTAATCTAATGAACAGAAATATCTAATTCTAAAACTAACTCGGGATTTAATCTTTCAGTTATGCGAACTAAAAGGATTTCAAATGGAAATTGGTAATAAAGATCATTTAACTGTTATGAGAAAAGAATTCAATAAAGATAAACCATTTCGTATAAAACGTTAGATGAAACGATTGTGGAAAACATATCTCATAATAAGTTACTCATATATTAGGCATAAATAAATAGTTATCACCGTATAGAAGTGCCAAATGATAATTAAAGCATTCAAACATTCATATATAAATAACTAAACATGAATATCACCTTAACACATAAGCAGAAATAGTTAAGAGATAAAAGTACCATTTATAGCTAGTTCTACTCATGAGCTCCAACAATAATGATTTATCTCTTCTTAATCCAACATCTACTAAGAGTACAAAAGTGCAACATCAGTAGTAGATATTAAACATAGATATCAATAAATCTTGTTCCATTCATTCATCAAAACCTCCTCGGAGGGTGCAAAAGTGCATGTTCTGAGGACAAGTTTTTGTTAAATTTCAGGACCCTTCTCTAAATGCATGAGAAGGGTTTAAATACTACTAGCTAAATCTAAAAATAATTTATTACAAAAATGTAGGATGCAGTTTAAATGACCGTCCTCATTTCAAGCAAAAATAAAGCAAAACTAAAATTAAAACTGAATCTAAAACTAAAATTGGCAACTAACTATCTATGTATCTATTCCTTGTAGTCGCAAGCTTTCAAAATTTTCTTGAGGAGAGTAGGTTGGCCGATTTCCGACTTTAGCTGTCCTACGAAAATGGAATCGGCAAGTGCTGGCACCATCTTCTCGGTAGAATTAATGATAAATTTGAGAGTTATGCACTGGCTGTGTGGTTTTACCAAGTACGTCCAGTAAGAATCCCAATTCAACTTGGTTAACCTTTTGATGGACTCTGCTCTCTCTTGAGCCTTCTGTCTCCAACTTGTCTGTAGATGCTGTACATTTGGTAAATACCCTGGAGTGGTCTCTAATATTAGAGTTGCCCTGTGTAAATTTTCATTGATGCAGTCAATGACATTATTTGTTGTTGTGGCTCCTTCTTCTACCGTTTGTTCTGCTTCCCTGATCTGTGCATCCCACTTGTTAAAGAGCATTTCTTTGTGGGTTTCATTGATTATGGGTGCGCCTACCTTTTTCCCTTCTTTTCATTCCTGCCAAACCAAATATTCAATAATTCTTCTATCGATTAAATCGTAATCATGTTGCAAGTCTACGACTTGATTAGTAATTATGTCGCTTATCTCGTAATGAGAGCTCCATTGAGGTACTTTTTGGCACAATGTTTCTTGTTGCTGTAGGAGTTGATCATTTAAGGAAATCGATTCTGTGACAAACTCTCTAAGCTTAGGATCTTCCTTATGCATCTCTTGCATAACCAGTAACTATTTTTCTCTTTCGGCCAAACTGTTTTGATATCCTAGCTGCATTTGTTGAAAGACCCGCTGTAATCTTTCTAACTGTTTCTGTGCTTCGTTGTTGTTATTAGCTTGGTGTAGTTGTTGCTGCAAAATCTGTATTTGATCTTCTTTTTATTTCAATAATTGCCGTACCTCAGATGCTTTATCAATGGTCGCAGAAGCATATGCTCCTGTGATTTGAGATAATTTAGTGAGATTTTCAGTAGGGTCAGTGGTAGGATCTTGCCAAAGGATGTCTAACTGCTCTGCATTAGAAGAGAGCACGCTTTGCAATTTCCTTTTCTTTCTTTGTCTTCTTACCACCGCCTTATGTTGCGGACTATAAAATACATCAAGGGGAGGAATTTGTTCTATTTTGAGCATAAGCTCAAAAGATGGGGTAATGGGATTATGTTCCATTTCTGGAACATTGCTGATTGTCCCTGTGACTATATTATCCACTGTCTGTACATTATTTTTAGGTGTCTTTGTGCTCTGTCCCTCAATATTGATTAAGTCATTAAATGTCTCCCATTCTTTATCCAACTCAGTTCTAACTGATGGTGGCTGGATGATGAGAGGGGGAGGATATAACGGTGGAGAAGTCAAAACCTGTTGTTCTGGGTGCCCCTTATATTAGGCAGTATCTCTTACTGACCCTTCACTTTTATTATGGTCACTCTTAGACCTCTTGGAGTGTTCTGATGTTTCTCTCCCAGACTGAGATTTAGACCTGTCTGTGCCTGAACTTCCACTGACACTGATACTGGGAGTTGGTTCTCTTACTGGTTCCAAGCGTAATTTATCCAAAGGGATATTAGCTAATCTCCTCCCTCTGTACATTTTGAACTCTTGAAATTCTACTGGAGGAAATCGCATTTGGGCCGAATGCAGACCTTCTTTAAGCGTACTTTTTTGTTGAAACATGTCATCAAAAAGATCATCTTCCTTAGAAAACACTTTTATTTTGATTGCAGTAGTGAAATTATTAACGATATCAGAAGGGTTGAACGGTCTTCTTGGAAATTTGAACAATCATAGACATAACATGTTGTCTACTTCTTTGAATGCATGGCCTAAATCAAATAGTGAAAAGGCCCCACAGGCCACAGGAAATTGCAGCCAAATGGCCTTCTTCTTGTCCTTCAGCTCTTTACTCATACCTCCCACTTTGCAGGTGTGATAGGAAATCTCTCGTGCTAGTAGTTTATTAGGGACATATAAATTTAGGACATGAGGGGAAGCAAGACTTCCGAATACTCTGACATATGTGAAAATCTATTGTCCGAACCATCTCATGACTTGGAGCATATCGACCTCCGCTTCGGGAGAAAATCTTGGAGCGTCTTTATCATACAACATTTTGTATAGAGGTAACATGATTCCATGACAAATCTTGTAGAAATACATAATGAACTTGGAATCCCATAATTCTTTGTGATAAATATGAATGGGAAAGGGGTCTTGAGTAGTCCATTTCCAGCCCATTAGAGGAAACTTGGAAATATAATAGATTACATCCATCACATAAGTAGATAAGTAGAAAGGGGGATAAATTCTCTGAGTAGTAGTTCTTTTGGACCGGTAATTCAAAATGGCTATGGCTAAATTGTCGGAAAATATCTTAGCCCAATCAACAATAGTAGCATTAGTGGCAGAATCCAATAATGGTAGCCATTCAGATGAAAATTTGTTAACTCCCGGCTTTCCAAAAAGTCTACAAAGCATAGCAGCAGTAAAGCAATACAGAGAGGTGAGAGAACCAGTACTATACATACCGTGCTTATCTTTTTTAAGTGGTTCATCCCTTCTTGACCAATCTTCGGTTCATTCTACCAAATCTTCATTTTCTTGAGTGAAATTCTCCATGAACTATTTGTTATAAGTCGCCTGTGGCTCTGGTAAATGATACATGAGCCTCAAATCTTGTGGAGTGAACAAGCCAATGAGTCCTTGACCTTGAGTCTTAAATTGTCTATTTGTGATATCGGCACTATCTAGTACCCATTTGACCATGTTCGTGTATGGGAGAATTTTGGGCCTTGCTGCTATCCAGTGCAAGAATGAACATGCTAATTCTGTAATAGACACCTCAGACGACCCGCGTGAATCTGCAGTTGTTTTAACCTCCATTATTCTAGGATTTTCTTCCTTGAGTAGGCTGCACATGCTTTCCCAACTAGTAATACTGGCATCTTTGTTGCAAGTAGTGTCTGTGTATAAGGGGGTAATTTATTTATCTTTAGAACTTGGAGCTTTACCCTTCTTTCCCATAATATCCTGAACATTTCTATGTATACTTCTCTGTTCTTCGCTCCTACAGTTTACAAATGAGGCAAGAGTAATGATAAGAAAAAGGTGACGGGAAAGTTTTAAATGCCGAAAACATATAAAATATATCACCCTATGTGAAATGGTTCTTCGATCAGATCAAAACCATATTTCATTAATGATTGCCAACTAACTCATTAATTAACATTAACGCGCATAACTGGGCATCAGTTTATGGAAAAATCTTTTTCGAACAACGCGCCATGTAGATCTGCGATAAGGCAATTTTGTGATTTTCTTCGCAATATAGCAGAACGCAATATCACATATTGCAATATCGCTAATTAATTACATGTGACAAAACATCAATTAACGTTTTTTCTATGACATGCGATTTGCGAGACTTGCCATCGCATATCGGTGGTTTGAGGCATTTCACCTTAAGTGATATTTGAGGCATGTGATGCGATGTATATTTTTAGTGCATGATTTTGGATCGTGATTTCGCAATCTTAGAATTCCACGTGTAGGAAGGTATTCATTAGCTTTTAGCGATGCAATGCTTTTTATTGAGAGAGTGGATTTATTCGGACTTATCATAAAACTTAAGTCTTTTTAGATTTTTCGGGTATTCTCCTAAGTTTTAGATAGTAAGTTTTATTAAAAAAAAAAGGAATACAAACAATAATTTTTTTTGAATAAGGGTCCCCACTTATTTAGTATTAGAAATAAAACTAGATAAGAAGGGGGATTGTTGCTAGCCACAACACCTGGATAACAACATGCCATACTTCGGTGGGATGTCAGAAACCACAATATCCATAAGGATGCTCTTGGAAGGATATTGAACTAAGTTAACACATAGGTCTTTAATCAACCCCAACCACTTTACTTGACTTGAGTCAAATGAAAATAAGTCCTTGTAAGGCCTTGTAATGCCTAGGTTCAATTTTTCCATTACTGATTTGGGCATTAAGTTGTGGGAGGCCTCAGAATCCAACATTGCATTATGAATAATTTTGTCATGGATGCCAAGGATAATGTAGAAATGTGGTATTCCTCCTTCTAGTGGTTTTCCATTGACATCTGGACCAAATATAAGTTTAGTTTGGTCATTAATCAGGTTAACAAAATCCTCATTTTCAGCAATGTTTAGGATATGGTTTATCTATGTTTTGTAGGTTTCATTCTTGATTAATTCTGTTAAAGGGATTGAAATCTTTAACTTAGCTATCTATGCTCCCAAATTAAAAGGCAAAGGGGCTTTCTCTGTTTGAGGGTTTGGACTTTTGATAGCAGGGATTTGAGTAGTATGGCCTTCTTTTCCTTTATTGGGGACCTCTTTTTATGAATTTTCCTATATAGTATTTTGAGGTGTGTCCACTGGTTTTTTAGGGGGGATTTAAGTAGAGGGTTGATCATCAGAAGGTTGATTATGGGTTATATCTACAATGGTAGGGCCAAAAGAAATTTGGTTTTGTTTGGGTAGAATCTATAGGATTTTGGAAACTAGGGCTTCTTTGATTTTCTTAAGTTGATTTGACACTGTTTTCTTGGTCTGGTTAGGGATATCATAATTTTTTTTACTCCTTAGGTTATACCACTTATGTGCTTCAAATATGGTAGAATCATAACCTTGTTTATAATTAAACGACTCTCTAGATTGGATTTGCAACTGCTGCAACATATGCAATTCCTGATCATCTTGGGTTAGAAAAACAACACCTTCATCATCTAATCCCATTAGGTTAATCTATGTGTCTTGCTTTGGGTCTTCAGGGTGGGATGTTTTTGCATAATTTTCTTGGAAAGGACGTCTAATATTCTGATCAGGTCCATTTTTTCTAGTGTTTTTGTTTTTCCTAAAGTTTGGGCTTCTAACTGGAGGTGCTTGTTGATTATGCTGCTGGGGTTTCCTCTCTATATTCTCTATTCTATCCATTAAATTTTCCATGCCTTTCACTAAGCTATCTATTTTAATATCAGAGGGTGAAGGCTCATGTTTAGCTAAGCCTCTTCTTTCATTCCTAACTCTAGCTCTTTTAGCTAATAAATTAGCCTCTACACTTACTACTACACGTTGCATATCTTCTAGGGTTGGGGGGTTTCTTTCCCTGAGCTGGAATGCCATGTCTGTGTCAAAACCATCAGGGAACTTTATTAATTCTAAGTTAGGTGGGGGTCTAAGATTAACTAGAATTGCATTGTATATATTGTTAAATTTGGTGCAGTAATCTTGAACAATTTCATTGGGTCCTCTCCTAATATTTTCATATTCTGAAAGGATCTATAGAGGATTCTTTTTCTTTTCCCATCTATTAAAAAATTGCTACTGAAATAATTCTAAACTATCAATACTATTATCAGGCAGTGATCTAAACCATTTCCTAACAACACCAGCTAAAGTTTGAGAAAATAATCTCATTTGGACATCCACAATATCAATTTCATGAAGTTCAAAGTAGTATGTCATTTTATTAACATGGTGCTATGTAGTGTAGTGTCCTATTCCATCAAATTGGATGATTTTACTCTGGTAGTCTGTTGTCATGGCACAAAGTGGAGTAGGTAAGACAAGGGGAGCATATCTATTTACCATGGCTATAAGTTGGGAAGGGCTAAAATGTGGGGTTGAGGCACTAGAAGATGATGAAGTAGTGGAGGATGAACTAGGACTAGTAGGTGGTACCTAGGATATGATAGGTTTGTAAGGGAGTGAGGGTATGGATGGAGGTGGGGAATGGGCTTCATATGTTGAAGGGAATAATGGTGAACTAAGAGTAGTGGACAATTGTTCAGAAAGCTCAGGGATCTTGGCAGTACTAAGGGATGATTGTGGTGAATTTAGAAGGTACTCATCAATTGATTTGTTGGCTTTTTGGACTTCGAGGTCTACAATAAACTCTAGATATATGACAGTTTCACAAATTTCACTTTCAGACTTTGATATAAATAATGACAAATCAAATTGCTCATCAAAGGGAAGATCTTCTAAAAACAACCATTCATCAGGGCATGAATACTTTAACTAAGGGTGTGTGACTAGTTGAACTTTCTTTTGTTTTGGATTTTCTTAAAATCAGGTTGGGATTATCAAACACTGGGGGAGGGTTTGGATTTGGGTTAGCCCTAGTGTAATGAGTTTTCCTGGAAGCCATAATTTCAAAATTTTTTAAATTGTTTTCTTTTCATGAGAAATAACTTCTAATAAATTACTTTAACAGGTTCTAAATACATAATTAAAAATTTATTAAAGATTGATTAGGACTGAGGGTTATCCCCAGTATGGTCGCCATTATGTTATCACTTAGAATTTTCCCTAGAAGTTATCAGAAGAGGGAAGAGACCGAGGTAACTACAAACCAACCTTTTAAGCATAGGCTCTAGCCAACCTATGACTCAAAGAGGGCTATCTCTATATGTTTTAGCTTTGTTTACTGAGATTTTAGGCTAGTTCTTAAAGTTCAGCGGGGTTTTGGATTTGTAATGGAAGTTGGATGGTGGAATCGTTAAACAGATGGATAGAATGGTGTCTTTGGCTATTGAGATATGGAGTCAAAGAAGGGCAGGAGAACTGGGATTAAATCATTAAAGGGAGTGTTCAATGGGAAAGCTAGCAGAGTGAAACATAGGTTTTCAGGTCAAATGAGTGAAATTATCTTAACCACGGTGAGAGGGCACTTAAGAATCCTCAAACCAGGACTAAAAGGAAGAACAGAGGATGATCATGAGCAAAGGGCAGTTAAGAATCCTTTATTATAGACCAGAGGGAAACTACCTGAACTAAGGAGCAATAAAGAATTCCTTAACTTAGATAATTTTAGCAGAAAACATTCATGTAGGTTTTAACCCCGTACATAAATTACCTGCATATGAATTCTAAAACATAGAAAATAAACAATGTGAGAGAATAACACATAAAACATATATACACAGAGATTTTCCCTTGTATCCCAAAATCGAAACTACCAACTTGATTTTTCATTATCTTCCTTTCAATGTTACAATACATATTTATACATGTTGAAGCATGCAATACCATGGAATGAAAATCATCGTGTTCAAAACCATGGACTGAAAACCATCGCGTCCAAAAACATGTGTAAAAATCATCCACAAAACCATAGGTAGGTCTGCCCAACCTAATATAGGGTCCAAAAAACAAAATTTTCTGGCGCACTGCTCCAGGCCCCATAGAGGGGGGTTACCTGCACCCCTCAAACCACCTGTGACCCTACCGTTATGCAATCAGCGCAACAAAGGGGGGGCTCTGCCCCCCTCTAACCCCCCCGGTTGGTCGGTTGTGTTATATTCTTTCCACGTAGTTAACAGGGGGTTTGAAGGGCACTCGTAACCCCACTTTATGGGGTCTAAGGTAGCACCCCAGAAAATTTTGGTTTTGGACCCTATGTTAGGTTGGGCAGACCCACTTATGGTTTTGTGCATGGTTCTCGCACATGTTTTTTAAACGCGATGGTTTTCGGTCCATGGTATTGGATGCTTCGGCATGTATAAATATGTATTGTAATATTGAAAGGAACATAATGAAAAATCAAGCTGGTAGTCCCGGTTTTGGGATCCAGGGGAAAATATTTGTGTATATGTGTTTTATGTGTTATGATCTCGCATTGTTTATTTTCTGTGTTTATAATTTGTATGCAGGTAATTTCTGTACGAGGTTAAAACCTACATTTGGTATCAGAGTTGTTTTGGCTTCAAGGGGACACCTTTGTTGCTGAGGGGTTTCAATCGAGCCTGTGGTAGAACCTGTTCAGTGGGAGATTTGTGAGATCGATTCTAGTGGTAAAAGAAGATGGCGAGAAGTGGAAAGATAGAGATCGAGAAATTTAATGGTTAGAGTTTTGAGTTGTGGAAACTCAGGATGGAGGATCTATTGGTAGATAAAGACTAGTGGATCATGATAGATCTAGGTATTAAACCAACGAGAGTGTCCGATGAAGAATGGAAGAAGTTGGATCAGAAGGAAAAGAGCACAATATGATTGTGTGTCTCAGATTTAGTGTTGCTGAATGTATTAGGGGAAGCTACGGCGAAGGCTTTGTGGGACAAGTTAGGGACTTTGTATCAATCTAAGTCTCTGGTGAATAAACTATTCATGCGGAAAAAACTGTATAACCTGAGGATGAAATATGGAGACTCAGTGACAGAGCATATGAATGCATTTAATACTGTGGTAAGTCAGTTAGAATCTGTTGATATTAAAATTTTATATGAAGATAAGTGCATCAGTTTGTTGTGTTCTCTATTAGATTCATGAGATAGTCTAGTTATTGCAATAGGTAGCAATGCAACTTCCTTGCATTTTGATGAAATAGTCTCATCCTTGCTAAAGAAGGAGATGAGACAGAAAAATATGGAGAGACAAAATGGTGATGCCTTGTCTGTACGAGGGTGGACCCAGAACAGAAACAAAAATAAATCATCAAGTGGGGGATCTAAATCTAAAGGGAGATCTAAATCTCTAGGAAAACCTGTAAAGGTGCTGTGCTGGAAATGTGGAAAGGAAGGGCACTACAAAAGGGACTGTAAATCTAAAGCTCCTAACAAAGGAAAGGGATCTGATGAGGCTCCTTTTGCATAGGCGAAAACCACCTTAGATGAAGGTGGGGATATGTACTTGGCTTCTTCAAGTACACATGTAGATCATGAGGCATGGTTGATTGACTCAGGTGCATCCTTTCACTTCACTCCCCATAGAGAGTGGTTCTACGAGCATGAGAAATATAATGGTGGTGATGTCTTCTTGGGGGATGATAGGAGGGCTAGAATCATTGGTCGGGGAAAAGTAAAGTTGAATTTAAAAGGTAGAAGGATTATAATGCTTCCAAGTGTTCTACATATTCCTGCATTAGCCAGAAATTTGATTTCTGTTAGCAAGTTGTATGATGCAGGTGTAAAAACAGTGTTTGAGAAGGATACTTGCAAGATGGTTCAGGGAGCACTGGTATTGATGCGGGGAGTTTAGATTGGAACTCTGTACAAGATGCAAGGAAACACTTTTATTGATGGGTGCAATAGTTCCGTGGTTCCTAAAAGTGGAGCAGAAAATATAGTGGTCTCTAGAGAGAAGACCATATTGTGGCATTAAAGGCTTGTACATATTTGGAGAAAAGGGCCTTCAGATACTTCATGGTAAAGGTATGGTAGAAGGTATGAGTAATAGCTCTCTGGATTTTGATTTTTGTGAAAATTGTGTATATGGGAAGCAAAATCGGGTGAATTTCCCCTCTGGTAGTAAGAGGGTGAAACATATATTAGAACTTGTGCATCGTGATGTGTTTGGACATATGAAGGTTCCCTCACTGGGTAAGTCTGTGTACTATGTATCATTTATAGATGACTTCTCAAGGAATACATGGATATATTTCCTTAAGAAGAAGTATGAAGTCTTTGACAGGTTTAAAGAATTTAAGGCTCTAGTGGAAAACCATAGAGAGAAGAAGATAAAGGTGTTGAGGACAGATAACGGTGGAGAGTTTTGCAGTAAGGAATTTGAAGAATTCTGTAAGAAGTGTGGTATAGCACTGTATAAGAATACTCCATATACACCTCAACAAAATGCAGTTGTAGAAAGAATGAATAAGATGTTGATGGAAAGGGCAAGAAGCATGCTCAGTGGTGCTAAGTTAGGACATGAATTCTAGGTAGAGGCGATGGAAACTGCATGTTACCTAGTCAATAGGTCACCTTCATTAGCATTGGAGGATAAGACTCCACAAGAGGTATGGACTGGTAAGAAACCCTCTCTTTCACATATGAGGGTATTTGGATGTGATGCATATGTACATGTTCCAAAGGAGAAACAAACCAAGTTGGATAGTAAATATGAAAAGTGCATCTTTATTGGGTATAAGGAAGGTTTAAAGGGTTATGAGCTTTGGAACCCAGTCACGCGGAAGGTTGTGTACAACCAAGATGTGGTGTTCAGAGAGGTGAAAGATTTTATTAAACATGAACTACAACAAAAGGAACCTGAGAAGATAGAGTTTGAGCTAAAGGAGGAAGAATCAGACTCTACAACAGAGGAGGAATTAGAAGATGAAGAGCCACAAACTACGGCTATGAGAAGATCAGTTCGAGAAAGAAGGAAACTTGAAAGGTATATTCCATTTTCTTTCTGTTCAAATTTTTCTTTATCTATTACTAACGATGATCCCAGAATTGTGAAGGAAGCAGTAGATTTAGAGGATGGAAAACTATGGAAAGAGGCCATGGTTGATGAAATGGTATCTTTACACAAAAATTAGGCTTGGGATCTGGTGGAGTTTTCGGCTAGAAGGAAACACATTCGCAGCAAATGGGTGTTCAAAAAAGAAGACAAATGCAGAAGGAAAAGTGGAGAAATACAAATCTCGGTTGGTAGCAGAAGGTTATTCCTAGGTGCCGAGAATTGATTGTGGTGATATTTTTTCTCCTGTTGCCAAGGTAACTTCTATTAGATTACTTATATCTATTTCTACTGCTTTTTATTTTGAGGTAGAACCGATGGATGGAAGACAACATTTCTTCACAGGGATCTGGTAGAGGAAATCTACATGAAGCAACCTAAAGGTTTTGTAGCGAAGGGTAAGAAAGAACTGTTATGCAAGTTAAAGAAGTATTTGTATGGGTTAAAACAGTCACCAAGGATGTGGTATCAAAAATTTGATACATTTATATGGGGACTTGACTTCACCAGAAGAAAACAAGATCACTGTGTGTATTTTAAATTAATTGGCGACTGTGTTATTTATCTGGTCTTGTATGTGGATGATACGTTGTTGGTTGGAAATGACAAAAAAATTATTTAGGATCTGAAGACCCAATTGTCCTCCAAATTCGACATGAAAGACCTTAGTGCTGCAAACTATATTTTGGGCCTGGAAATTAAAAGAGATCGGGAAAAGAGGAAGCTCTGGTTAAACTAGAGGAACTATGTCGAGACAATACTGTAGAGGTTTAATATGCAAGATAGTAAATAAGTGAAGGTTCCTATTCTTGTCGGTGTGAGGTTATCTGCTGAAAAATGTCCCAAGACACAAGAAGAGGAAGAGGACATGTCCCGTGTTCCATATGCAAGTGCAGTCGATAGCCTAATGTATGCAATTGTCTATACTAGACCAGAGATTGCACATGCAGTGGGAGTATTGAGCAAGTTTATGTCAAAACCAATAAAGGAGCATTGGACAGCAGTGAAGTGGGTTTTCAGGTATTTGCGTGGCACTAGTGATTATGGTCTGTGCTACCAAGGAAGACCATGATTGGACAGAGTGTTGGATATTCATGGCTTTGTTGATGCAGACTAGGCTAGAGATCTAGATCAGAGAAAATCTACAAGTGGGTATGTGTTTAACCTATTTGGAGGTGCAGTCAATTGAATGAGTAAGAAACAATCTGTAGTGGCACTATCAACTACAAAGGCAGAATACATGGCAGCGACTCATGCAAGCAAGGAAGCAATTTGGTTGCAGAGATTGTGTTCAAGTATGAGGTTAGTACAGGAAGATATAAGGATAGACTGCGACAGCCAAAGTGCCATTTTCTTGGCAAAGAACCCTGCATATCATTCAAAGACAAAGCACATTGATGTTCAGTATCACTTTGTGAGGGATATGATAGAAGACAAAAAGTTGTTGCTGGTAAAGGTGGACACTTTGAAGAATACTGCAGATGCATTGACAAAATCTATGAGCTCTGAGAAGTTCTCTTGGTGTAGAGAGACAATGGGCATTTTAGGGCTGGGAAAATGACTAATCTCTCTTGTGGCCCCCTATGGAAAGAAAACAACAAGTGGGAAAATGTTGGGTTGTGTTATATTCTTTCTACGTAGTTAACAAGGGGTTTCAAGGGCACTCGTAACCCCAGTTTATGGGGTCTGGGGTAGCGCCCTAGAAAATTTTGGTTTTGGACCCTATGTTAGGTTGGGCGGACCCACCTATGGTTTTGTGCATGATTTTCGCACATGTTTTTTGGACATGATGGTTTTTGGTCCATGGCATTGGACGCGATGGTTTTCGGTCCATGGTATTAGATACTTCGGCATGTATAAATATGTATTGTAATATTGAAAGGAACATAATGGAAAATTAAGCTGGTAGTCTCGGTTTTGGGATCCAGGGAAAAATCTCTGTGTATATGTGTTGTGATCTCGCATTGTTTATTTTCTATGTTTTAGAATTAGTATGCAGGTAATTTCTGTACCGGTTAAAACCTACACTGGTTAACTACATGAGCTATTTGTGGAAAGAATATAACACAACCCAACATTCTCCCCCTTGTTGTGTTCTTTCCACAGGGGGCCACAAGAGAGATTAGTCATTTACCTAGAACTATAATGCTCATTGTTTCTCTACACCAAGAGAACTTCTCAGAGATCACAAATTTTGTTAATGCATTTGCAATATTCTTCAAAGTGTCCACATTTACTAGCAACACCTTTTGTCTTCTATCATATCCCTCACAGAGTGATAATGAACATTAATGTGCTTTGCCTGTGAATGATATGCAGGGTTTTTTGCCAAGAAAATTGCACTTTAGCTATCATAATCTATCCTTATACCTCCCTGTACTAACCCCATACTTGAGCACAATCTCTGCAACCAAACTACTTCCTTGCTTGCATGAGTGGCTCCCATGTATTCTGCCTTTGTGGTTGATAGTGCCACTATAGATTGTTTCTTACTAATCCAATTGACTACACCTCCAAATAGATTAAACACATACCCACTTATAGATCTTCTCTAATCCAGATCTCTAGCCCAGGCTACATCAACAAAGCCACAAATATCCAACATTTTTTCCAATCTTGGTCTTCCTTGGTAGCACAAACCATAATCACTAGTGCCATGCAAATACCTGAAAACCCACTTCACTGCTGTCTAGTGCTCCTTCCCTGGTTTTTACATAAACTTGCTCAATACTCCAACTGCATGTGGAATGTCTAGTCTAGTATAGACCATTGCATACATCAGGCTACATATTGCACTTTCATATGAAACACAAGACATGTCCTCTTCCTCTTCTTGTGTCTTGGGACACTCTTCAATAGATAACCTCACACCTACAAGAATAGGAACCATCACCAGTTTACTATCTTGCATATTAAATCTCAGCAATATTGTCTTGACATACTTCCTCTGGTTTAACCAGAGCTTCCTCATTGCCCGATCTCTTTTAATTTCCATGCCCAAAATATAGTTTGTAGCACCAAGATCTTTCATGTCGAATTTGGAGGATAATTGAGTCTTAAAATCCTAGATAATTCGTTGTCATTTCCAACCAACAACATATCATCCACATACAATACCAAAGAAATAACACTATCACTAATTAATTTAAAATACATACAATGATTTTCTTTGCTTCTGGTGAAGTCAAGTCCTCGTATAAATGTATCAAATTTCTGATACCACATCCTTGGTGAGTGTTTTAACCCATACAAAGACTTCTTTAGCTTGCATACTAGTTCTTTCTTACCCTTAATTGCAAAGCCTTTAGGTTGCTTCATGTATATCTCCTCTTCCAGATCCTCGTGAAGAAATGTTTTCTTCACATCCATCTATTCTACCTCAAAATCAAAAGCAACAACAACATATAAAAGTAATCTAATAGAAGTTACCTTGGCAACAGGAGAACAAATTTCACCGAAATCAATTCTCGGCACCTGGGAATAACCTTTTGCTACCAACCAAGCTTTGTATTTATCCGCTTTTCCTTTTTCATTTGTCTTCTTTTTGAACACCCATTTGCTGCCAATGGGTTTCCTTCCAACCGACAACTCCACCAGATCCCAAGCCTCATTTTTGTGCAAATATGTCATTTTGTCAACCATGGCCTCATTCCAGAGTTTTCCATCCTCTGAATCTACTGCTTCCTTCACAGTTCTGGGATCATCATCAGTAACAAATAAAGAGAAATTTGAATAGAAATTAGATGGACTATACCTTTCCGACTATCTTCTTTCTCGAACTAATCTTTTCACACCCGGAGTTTGGGGCTCTTCATATTTTGATTCCTCCTTTTCTATAGAGTCAGATTCTTCATCCTTAAGCTCAAACTCTATCTTCTCAGGTTCCTTTGGTTGGAATTCATGTTTAATAACATCTTTCACCTCTTTGAACACCACATCTCGGTTCTACACAACATTCCTTGTTACTTGGTTCCAAAGCTTATAACCCTTTAAACCATCCTTATACCCAATAAAGATGCACTTTTCAGATTTACTATCCAACTTGGTTCTTTTCTCCTTTGGAACACATACATATGCATCACATCCAAATACCCTAAAATGTGAAATAGAGGGTTTCTTACCAGTCCATACCTCTTGTGGAGTCTTATCCTCCAATGCTAATGAAGGTGATCTCTTGACTAGGTAACATGCTATTTCCACCACCTCAGCCCATAATTCCTGTCCTAACCTGGCACCACTGATCATGCTTCTTTCCCTTTCCATCAACGTCTTGTTCATTCTTTCTGCAACTCCATTTTTCTCAAGTGTGTATGGAGTAGTATTTTGCCATGCTATACCACACTTCTTACAAAGTTCTTCAAATTTATTGCTACAAAATTCTCCACCCTTATCTGTCCTCAACACCTTTATCTTCTTCTCTCTATGGTTTTCCACTAGAGCCTTAAATTCTTTAAACATGTCAAAGACTTCAGATTTATTCTTAAGGAAATATATCCATGTATTCCTTGAGAAGTCATCTATAAATGATACATAGTACACAGACTTACCCAGTGATGGAACCTTCACAGGTCCAAACACATCGCTACAGACAAGTTCTAATATTTGTTTTACCCTCTTACCACCAGAGGGGAAACTCACTCGATTCTGCTTCCCATATACAAAATTTTCATAGAAATCAAATCTAGAGTTCTATTACTCATACTTTCTACCATACCTTTACCATGAAGTATTTGAAGGCCCTTCTCTCCAATATGTCCAAGCCTTTCATGCCACAACATGGTCTTCTCTCCAGAGGCCATTAGATTTTCTGCTCCACTTTCAGGAACAACAGAGCTATTGCACCCATCAATAATAGTGCTACCTTGCAGCTTGTACAGAGTTCCAGTCAGAACACCCCACATCAATATCAGTTCTCCTCGAACCATCTTGCAAGTGTTCTAACCCTTCCACCTTGCAACTTCAACTTTACTTTTCCACGACCAATGATTCTAGCCTTCCTATCATCCCCTAAGAAGAAATCACCACCATCTTATTTCTCATACTTGTAGAACCACTCTCTATGGGGAGTGAAGTGAAACGATGCACCTGAGTCAATCAACCATGCCTCATGATCTACATGTGTACTTGAAGAAGCCAAGTACACATCCCCACCTTCATCTAAGGTGGTTTTTGCCTCTACAGAAGGAGCACCATCAGATCCCTTTCCTTTATGAAGAGCTTTAGATTTATAGTACCTTTTGTAGTGCCCTTCCTTTCCGCATTTCCAACACACCACCTTTATAGGTTTTTCTAGAGATTTAGATCTCCCTATAGATTTAGATCTCCCACTTGGTGACTTATTTTTGTTTCTGTTATGGGACCATCCTTTTATAGACAAGGCATCACCATTATGGCTCCATATTTTTCCATCTATCTCCTCTGTCAGCAAGGATGAGACTATTTCATCAAACTGCAAGATAGTTGTATTGCTACCTATTGCAATAACTAGACTATCCCACGAATTTGGTAGAGAACACAACAAACTAATGCACTTATCTTCATCTGAAATTTTAATGTCAACAGATAATAACTGGCTTACCACAATATTAAATGCATTCAGATGCTCTGTCACTGAGTCTCCATATTTCATCCTCAGGTTATACAGCTTTTTCCGCAGGAATAGTTTATTCACCAGAGACTTAGATTGGTATAAAGTCCCTAACTTGTCCCACAAAGCCTTCGCCGTAGCTTCCCTTGATACATTCAGCAATACTGAATCTGAGACACACAATCGTATGGTGCTCTTTGCCTTTCGATCTAACTTCTGCCATTCTTCATCGAACACTTGCGTTGGTTTAGTACCCGGATCTGCCACAATCCATTGATCTTTATCCGCCAACAGATCCTCCATCTTGAGTTTCCACAACTCAAAACTCTGGCCATTAAATTTCTAGATCTCTATCTTTCCACTGCTCACCATATTCTTTCAGCACCAGAATTGATCTCACAAATCGCCCACTGAACAAGATCTACCACAGGCCCAAGCGAAACCCCTCAGTAACAAAGGCATCCTCTTGAAGCAAAAACAAATTACCAAATGTAGGTTTTAACCCCATATAGAAATTACCTGCGTACGAATTCTAAAACACAGAAAATAAACAATGCGAAAGCATAACACATAAAACACATATACACAGAGATTTTCCCCTGGATCCCAAAACTGGGACTACCAGCTTGATTTTTCAGTATGTTCCTTTCAATGTTACAATACATATTTATACATGACGACGCATCTAATACCATGGACCAAAAACCATCACATCCAAAACCATGGACCGAAAACCATCATGTCCAAATCCATTTGCAAAAATCATGCACAAAACCGTAGGTAGGTTTGCCCAACCTAATATAGGGTCAAAAAAACAAAATTTTCCGGGACATTGCCTTGGAACCCATAGAGGGGGGTTACCTGCACCCCTCAAACCAACTGTGATGCTCTCATATGCAATCAGCGCAATGAAGGGGGGGCTTCTCCCCCCTCTAACCCCCCTAGTTAACTACATGGTATAGTCATGAAAAGAATATAACACAACCCAACAATACAAAATGCATAATAGTCAAAACATAGTGCAGTGAAGCAAGTTCTGAGATATCAATCCTTATTAAATAATTTAGATTTTAGATACATTTAAGATTATGGAAAATATTTTAAAAGAAAAATGACAACACAAAGAAGGCACTTGTCATTATTTCTCACTACACATGAATCTAGTGAAATGTCTTTGCTTTATTCAATAACCATCTTGCTGGTCCAAGAGCGATACAATAGTTCACAGTTTTTGGTCAAGAAAACTATAGAAATGTCTAAGAATCCACACTACATACTTTGAATTTTGAAGTATTTATAGAAAACCTTAGTACAAAATATCTCAAAACAACTTGATATTTAATCTAGGAAATACAAATATCTTCTTGCAAGAAGATAGAGACAACTAATGAACTGTTTCATGCTATCCCTTTTATTAAGGTTGTGTTGGCATTTATTATTTAAGTGTTAGCCTTTTAATCTGGCTTGCAGTGGTGGAGTTTCATGATGGAGTCTTCTTTCCTTTCATCTTTCAACTAATACTCTTTAACTCTAATACTCTTTGACCCTGTTGCCCTGTTTTCACCTGTTTTACCTAGCTGCCTTCATTAATTTACTGTGTAGTAAATTTTTTTCTGTAAATTTATCGCAGTAAATATCTCATTTTCTCCCACCATTATGCATATGGTAATTTCACATTCACAATTCTCCTGTATATTTCATCAGCCTCAGTATACTTTGCAAAATTTGGCTTGGTGAGGAACAAATGTTTTACCTCATGCTCAGGGAAAAACAAGTTTTCAAAGGTGTCATATAATACTTTGCCTATTGGCAGGGCTTTTATGGATAAAGAACTGGCCTGTTCCTTAACCAATTTTCTGAGTCTATCACCATAGTCCAAATATGTCATTAGTTTATCATTGATGACCATAGGAATACACAAACCTTTCTCCCTCAAAATTTGGAATTTAGCCATGAACCTATCAATGGCTACCTACATATTGTGGCATTTTTCTTCCAAATTAAGCATAAGGTTCCTTTTGGAAAGGACCTTCCTTATTTCTAAAATGAAAACATTCCTATCTTCTATATTTAGCTCTTGGAGCTCATATCTATTCTTGCTGTTGAGGAAGTGGATGAGTTTATTTGCATCTTATGTCTTATTTCCTAATTCCTCCTTCAGTTTTCAGATAACCTTTGTAGCTATCTTTACTAGCTCTATTTGTTCAAAAATTACTTGGATTTATTTCCAATTATCATTGACAGAGTCAATCATATTGGCCCACAACATTTATTTGGCTTGTCCAAGTGGTTTCTCCAGTGTTAAATCTTTTTCTAGGATTTTGATTCTCTCACCCATTCTCTAGGCCCTTTATATTTCTTATTTTTCCTTCAGTTGGGAAAGTATGTAGTTTGTTTCCAAACTTACAACCTTTTCTCTTAACTTGTTCATTTCAGTAGCCTGGATAGACATCTCTTCCATGGCTTTGACAAGTTTCGTTGCTTTCTCTCCCGATGCACCTGCTGCTGATGTAGGCACTTTTGTTGCTAGCAAGGCTATTGCAAGTGGAGTTGTAGGTGCCAAAGATGCTGCTAGTGTGGATGGAACTACTGTAGAGACTCTGGGGATAACATTTATTGAAGAGGTGGCCACATTTTCCTATTTTAATTGGATCAAAGCATCCAATTCCTTTTCAGTCCCTTTAAGTTGGTCATTTAATTTCAAGACCAAGTCCATTAGTTCTTCATTTAACTGTTTCTTTAATGCAACTATGTCATCATTCTTCTTTTTGATAAGCTATTTTGTAGCTTTTATATCCTTGGGATAGTGTCCCAATTCAATTACTAAGTCCTCTAAGGACTTGATCCTTGTGTCCTTGACCTATGAGGAGGCCTTCTCCAACTAGAATTGTTCTGAGATGTTGTTCAGGGAGTTCTGTAGCTAATGGGAAGCTATGGATTTACCTGTCAGGGTGGAGTATATCATCTCTCCAGCTTGTTTGTGTAGCTCAATCTGGTCTATGGGATGAATATCCCTTTCGAACACTTTGAAATATACCCTTTTGAAATATGATGCTTTCTTTAGTTGCTAGGCTGTAGGATTCATAAAGGTCATCTGCAACTTCCCCTCTTTAATGTCAAAGGCTGAAATTAGCCATGTTTGATTGGTAGGAGTTAGCTTAAGATATTGTGCATACATTTGGGCCTTAAGCGTCTCATTTATAGCCATGATTTATTTATACCTTTCCTTGATATCTTGGTCTTTTTTAGTCCGCATTCTGAAAGAAGACACTTCAACACTAAGGTGCCTTTCCAACATCTAAGTTTATGATGTGGAAGGCTCTTGCATGCCTCCAGATGGAGTGGTAGGCCTACTTCTTTTTGCTCCTGTATTAGTGACTTCAACTGAGTCTTCAGTAAAATCTTGCTTAGAGGCTAGATTTAGTCTTCGCCTCTTGTTTGATTCTTGTTGTAAATCAGAGGTGGCCATTCCTGAAGTGGAAGCCCCTTCTATGTTTCTTTTTGGGATCTTCTCCTCTTTTTGAGGAGTTTGCATGACTGGATGGGTACTCATAGTAGTCTTTGGTTCTCTTGGTACCTACAAAAAAGAGTTGTCATCAAGCTTTTTTTCTAAGTCAATAAGATCATTCTCAACATCTACTCTGGTGCTGTCTTGGTCTACTAGAGTACCCTCCACCCATTCTGTCTGATTTGCATAAGCTTCAATCTCAGGTATGGGATGGTGAATGAAAGGTCTTAGCTTGACATTTTGTATATTCTTTGTGATGAATTCCAAAGGATCATATCTCCAGACAAAATTTCTTTGGAACTTCATATTCTGTAACATCAAGTCTACCTCTTGGCCAGCCTCCCTAGAGTTGCATATGAAAGGGCCTAGTTGGTCTTTAATTTTGAAATTCGCCTTCTTCTTGGCATTAACAAAGTTTATTTCATTTGCATTGATAGTTTCCCTATAGTATTCTAATGCAAACAACCTCATTGGGAGGTATCTTGGTAGCTTGTATGGTGCCAGCATGCAACCATAAATCCTGATTTCTGTATGGTTCTGGTAAAGGTACTGTTGATGCCTCGAAAATCGCTGCAACAACATTAGGGAAACCACCCTGTCCGGACCTTAGTACAGCTCCTTTTCCGTTTGGGATAGTGGCTCCGACTGGGGATAATGGGACCAGTTTCCTAGAAATAGATAAATGGGATGAGTGAGTGCTTTGTAAATTACACTAGTGATAGGCGGAAGACTGATACTATTGATAGAAATATAAGTAGATGATACTATCCCGGGAATCTATTGAGCTCTAAAGCGTAGCTTTTGATGCTCTATATCTAAAAGATAAACATATAGATGACTGTATCTTTAAGACATAGATATTGAATCATTTAAGATTGCTATGCTTAAATAGTTAAGCGTAGCGATTGAAGCGCAATTACTACACTTTATACATTCATATCATTAACATATGCATGATTTAAAAGTAAAGGCACATCATATAAGCACCCAATAGTGGAATGAATAAGATTTGCTGTTATAGCACATGCATACAATCAATGATAGCAAGAATAATTACATAACAATTCACATACACAGAATGACTTAAGACAAAGATAGAAATACCATTTGAGCTGTATGCCACTCCCAGATATCAATCGCTATGTGTGGTTCTTCCCTTAACGCATAAACATTCCTCAATCAATGACAATAGTGCACAATTGTATAAAGAAATTTCTCCATTAAAGTAAGAACGACTGGTCGAGTTTCATAAAAGAATAAAGGCTGAGGCACAATAGTGCAAACTTCAGTCTGTTAAGTCTATTACAAAATTTTACGACCCTTTCTAAAAACATGAAAGAGTCTATAAATACTATACTAATCTAAATATCTATAAACAAAAATGCTAATTAAGTTGATATCAATAACTTTTGTTGCTATTTCGGCTGGTGATCTAGGGAGCTGGAGGATGATTCATTCGGTCGGCTGCTTTCCTTTGAATCTGAGCTAATTAATGGCAAGCATTGGCTCAATTTCAGGAGGTTTGTTGAGCCACAAACTGAGCTGGGCAGCATAGGTGGCGTCTTGGATGTCGGGAACCATACACTGAATGGCATCTATTAAGCATTTGAGGGCGGCTCTTTGTTCATGAGGCTTGACTAGGAAGTGCCAATATGTTTCCATGTTTAAACTGTTAACTCCGGCGATTAATCTTCCTCTGCCTTCTAACTCTGGATAACACGTTTGCTCCAATGCATTCGCTGTAGTAACCTTTCCAGGTGTACACTGGGAAATCATGTTTGCTATGTAGAGAGTATCGTTAACTAGATCAACCAAATTGTTAGAAGTTAATCTACACCTTGAAGCTGCTCTCTCTGCCTTTAACACCTGTGTGTGCCATTCCGTGAACAGTATATCTTTATGAACCTCAAGTATCCTTGGCAAATTGGAGGTTTTTCCCGACTTCGAATCTTGCCATTCAAGATATGCAGTAATAGCTTCATCGGCTTGATTCAAGTCATCCCTTGCCTTCTCTACCTGCTCATTTATGGATGTAGTTAATTCGCAGAGTGGCTCTGCTTGAGAGAGTTGTTGACACAAGAGTTTAATTTGCGATATCAGCGCATTGTTTATCAACATCGCCTCTTTCCTGAATTCTGTTATCTGCGAATCTCCTTTGATATTCTCTAGCTGCGCTGTTATTTGAGCGATATGCTCATCCTTGGTTTTTACCAATTGCTCATTCGCCGCTTTTAATTGCTCCAAAGCCTCGGTTAATTCATTTTGTTTCTGGATCGCTGCCTGATCAATCCTCTGTTTCTCTTCTTCCAATTGCTGAGCCAATTGGTTATTTATTTGCTGTTGCTCCACTAACTGTTCGTCTGCATGTGTTTTCCTCTGTTGTTGTGTTGCTAACTGCTCCTCGGCTTGTATTACCCTCTGTTTTATCTCAGCTAATTCTGTTTGTAACGGGGAGATTTCCTGGTCTTTAGTCTTTAATAAAAGACTTACCTCCGATGCTTTGTCGATGGTTGCAGCTGAATAAGCTCCAGCGTACTGTGACAATTTAGTCAGATCATCGGAGGGATCCAGTTTCTCCTTCCACACTACATTGCTCGTGACCGTTTGTTCTGGAAAGATAGAAGGTTGATCAAGCCTTCGTCTCTTCCTCGATCGTTTTACTATTGCTCTGTGCCTTGGGCTGTAGAAGACATCCAATGGAGGAATATCTTCTACTTGTAGAGTGATTTGGTCGCTAGGACCTTTCGGAATTACTTCAATATCCTTAGTTTTAGGTGGGCCGCTTGTTCCACTCAGAACCCGAGATGAGGTATCATCCTGCACATTGCTGGTTTTAGGAGTATCGATACTTTGTGAGTCTTTTCCTCCACTGATAATGGTGCTGAACTGCTGCCATTCCTTTTGCAATTCAGGGTCTGTGATAGCACCCACGTTAGTATCGGTGGTGGTCTGTTTAGACTGAGATTCCTTCAGCAATTGTTCTTGTTTCTTCTTTTCTTGCTCTTCCTGTTCCTTTTGCCACATCTCCGCCTGCTCTCTTTGCTGTTTATCCTTCTGCTCTTTGCGCTGTCTATCTTCCTGCTCTTTCTTTAAGCGCGCTTATTGTTCTTTCTTCAGCTTCTCGTCTTGGTCTTTCTTTTGTTGCTCCTCCTGCTCATTATTATTGGCTTTCGTTGTAGCAGGAGGTTCCTTTGTATGTTGTTGGCTAGGCTCGCTTGATGATGCTGCTTGGGTTGGTATTAATAAATCTAGAGGCAGAGTTTGCAACCTCTGCTCTCTAAGTTTGTTAAATTCAGTTAACCCTTCATCGTTGTATCGCATCTTGGCGAGTACTTTGGCTTGACCTATTGATTCAGCTGAAGAGAACACATCATCGAACATATCTTATTTATGATCAAATGTTGCTAATTTGGCATGTTCCAAAGCGGCATATGCAGTTCGCTTTGGGTCAAATGCTCTATTCGGGATTGTAGCCAGATTTAGAGCTTGAATCTTCGTGGCCTCTTTTTCCGCATGTTTAAGATCATGCAGGGTGAAGACTCCACATCTGAAGGGAAAAGTAGGCCAGCCCCTTTTCTTCTCCTTTTTGAGAGTCTGCGTAGTACTCTCAGCTGTAATCTGGTATGCAATTTCCCTTGCTAACAATTTATCAGGGACATATAAGGGGAGGACATGAGGATTGGCTTGGCTGCCAAAGACTCTAATATAAGTAAAATTCTCTTCACCAAACCAACTAGCCACTGTTGGTAAGTCAAAAGAGGCTAGGTACGAGATCCTTGAAATGGGTTTATCAAAAATTGAATAATAAACAGGAACCATGAAACCATTACAAATCTGATACAAGTGGTTTTTAATAGGATGCTTCACATCTGCGATGGTAAATATGAAAGGGGCGAGGGGTCCCTGTCGGTCCACCTCCACCAAGATGGAAATCGGATTAAAACACAAGGTATCTAGGATATATCACTATAGTAGACGGGGGAATTTTCGTCTCAGTGATCTATTTTATTTAAAGTCACAAAAACAGCTACTCCTAGCTTATCGAAGGATGTACCCAACCCATATCGTGCTGTTCACGCGCTCCCTCCATGAGAGGAACCATCTCAATGGTAAAAATGGCAGAGTCGTGTAAACCCCACAACCTACACATCATTATACCAGCGTAGCAATAAGGAGAACATAAAGAGTCGACCGAGTACTTACCGGAGGATTCGTGCTTGTGTTTATTTGGATTTTGCCTCCAATCCTTGATAGGTTCGGACTCAATCTCGTTCTCGCTTGCAAATTTCTCCAAAAAGGTGCTATTGTATATCTTCTCCGGCTTAGGCAAATGATACATTTGCCTCAGATATTCTGGCTTAAATGACCCAAAAATCCTTCCATCCCTTGTGCTGAAAGTTCTGTCTGTGATGGGGATTTCTTCAATCGCCCATCGCACAACATCTGTATATGGGAGAATTTGCTCCCTTGCTACTATCCTATGGAGGAAAGAATCGGCCAACTCCTTGAGAGTGAATTCCGACTTTTTTAATGAATCCATGGTAGCTTCTTTTACCGTCTGCGTTGGTTTCTCGGCCTCAATCAAGTCATAAGTTCCTTGCCAAGTTACTCTGGCGAGGCCTGCGCATGTTGTGTCGGATATTAGGCCCTTTTTTCTATTTACTACGGCTTGTCCTGTAGCTGGTGGATTGGAAACACCTGCAACTTTCTTTGACTTCTTACCCATCATGCCCGAATTCCTATGTAAGACTGTATTCTACACAGAGAGGCAATTTGGCATAACAGAGAGATAGCAAATGAATAGATAAGCACTGATATATTTTTCTTTTTTAAAACAGGCGCAGAGACGATCTATGGGCAGATCTTAGGACATGAATCTATTAAGTGACCGTATAGAGCCTGCCACCTTATAAATGCCCATTATATCAATATTTGGTCGAAAGATCTCTTTAAGCATGCAATGGACGTTTTGGCGGACGAGCGGGAGTGATTATGCCTTAAATAACAGTAAATTGGGCTTTCCAATCACTTTAACGGCTTTCTGTCGAAAACCATGCCTTATCGCATCGCATCGGGGGGTATAACATGACTGGCTTTAACAATGCCTTGAGTATCGCCGATCGCCGATTGCGATATCGCATCGGTGAAAGGCATATGTGCATTAAGTTTCAAACAAGGGGACCCGTCGATCACCGATTGCGATATCGCATCGGCGAAAGGCATATGTGCAATGATTTCAAAATAAAGAGGATGTGCCTGATTTCCGATTGCCGATAGCTTATCGCATCGGGGCTTTGATATGGGGTGCTTTGGTGGTGCATTTGGGTATCACCGATCGCCGATCACCGAACACTATATCGCATCGGCGGAAAGCCATTAAGCCATTTGTTGCATCCTTCATGTCATTGTGATATGCGATCTTGCGATCGCTTTATCGCAATAACCGAATATTTGATTTATTTCTTTTTTAAATGGATATTGTTTTTAAAAAGGGTTTTCTTATAAAGCACTCCTTTGATTATCGGACTTTTGTTAAGTAAAAGTTTTAATATCAATTTTATTTTAAAGGGACCCATTTCATATTTTAATGTTTTTTATGAATAAAAATAACATGAAATGGGGGTTGTTTGTAAAGCACAACAATTGGCGATTCACTGGAAGAACCAGTTATCGCTGGAAAAATAAAAAATACTTAAAACTTTTTTGAAAATAGAGTTCCAACTATAAAGGAAAATTCTAATATAACTAGGTATCTATGCATTGTGAATATTATAGAAGTAATTTTGCTAACCTCCTCCTTTTGCTAATTTGAAATTGATACATTTTCAGTTTCAAATAGGCCTCTGTTGGTTTATAATGATAAAAATAGAAAAATCTCTCCAAATCAGCCTTTATAGTAAACTTGCCCGTCATAGGTAGAGCCTCTGCTGCCAGCAAACGTTTATAGTCTCGACAGGGATACCTTTTAACCATATAATTGTCCATTGTCCTATCCAATTAAGAGTGTGATTATCAGAATGAATTCAAAACATGCTTTCATATTTTGTTTATCTTTCTTTCTGTTATTGACAGGATAAAAAGCCATTGCCCTGGTTTGGTGGCCAGCTATTGACGATGCCACTCACTGGTAGTAGTCTAACTGAACAAGCTAGCTTGTCATGAGACTCCTTGTCTTGAAATTTCAAGCCATTACCCTGTTTTGGTAGGCAGTATTGGTAATGTCAGTTAAGCTATTTCCCCATGAACATGGTAAGAAGGCTTGTAATAAGACCTCTTATCTTTAATATCTTTATATTTTAGAATTACACTCTGAAAAATCATAATCTTTAATGAATGGGATGGACAATCTCTTCTTTGAGAATCAATGGATGACAGGTTAAGAGTTGAAGATGCTGATATTGAATTGACTTCCATTTCTAATGTTGATAACCTTTTGGGACCAATTTGAAAACAAAAAATGACTCTCATTACTTTTATGCTCTAAGGAGGAGTTGATCAAAACTTAATTTGTGATTTCAGAATACAATGATACCTAATTTCCCAAAATTATCTCTTTTGGTTGAAAGTTCTATTGTTCGAAAGAAAATATTCATGATATTTCTATGAGACAACTTTTCAAATATAGTGAAAGGTCAATGGAATATGCCTTTAAACTTTATTTCCTAAAACCTACAAACTAAGAAAAATCCTACAGAAATAAAAAGGAGAAGGGGTCACCTTCTCAATTGAAGAACCTTTTTAGGATAAGGTCATTTACAGGGAGAGACTCCCTCAAACCTGTTAAATCTTGCAATAGAAAGTTTGAATGGCCTATTTTCTCACAGATCTGAAATGGTCCAAGCCACAACTTTTGGAACTTGGTGTGTTTGCCTTTGTCCTCATGGGTTTTATCCCATTTCAGAACTAGATCACCAACTTGGAATTGTTTTGACCCTAATGAAGCTAAATCAAAAGCTGCTTTGATGATTTGTTGATGATTGGCATGGGTATCCTTGGCCTTTTCTCTCTCTTCTTCTAGTTTTAAGATTTGATCATATCTGAGCTGAATAGAAGAGGAAGGAGCTTCTTCGATGAACTGTACTAGGGCTAAAGAAGGAAGAACAAGATCTGTAGGCAATATTGCTTCCTTTCCATATACAAGATTAAATGGAGAGGTTCCTATGGAAGCCTTCTGTGTTATCCTATCAGCCCATAATGCGAAGACTAAGGATTTATGCCAATTCCTATGATTTTGTTCGATTGTTCGTTTGATAATTTTGATCAGATTCTTGTTAGTGGAATCTGCCAAACCATTACCCTGAGGATAGTAATTAGTAGGATATTTTAACTTAAATCCTCTTTTTATAGCAAAATCAATCATAGAATTGCCTGAGAAATAAGAAGCGTTATCAAATACAAGAGCAGTTGGGACACCAAACCTGGTAATGATGAATTGGTCTATGAATTAAATGATTGCTTCAGAATTTGCTGTCTTCAAAGGGACTGCCTCAACCCACTTAGTGAAATAGTCGGTAGCAGTGAGAATGTACCTATGCTGCTTGGAAGAAGGTGGATTAATTTCCCCGATGATATCCAATCCCCATTACTCAAATGGTTGTTCAATGTTAACTGGTTGCAAAGGGAAAGCTGATTTCGCTGTCTTCCACCAACAGTTTGGCAATTGAGGCATTTCCTTACATACTCATGGGTGTCTCTAAAAAGAGTTGGCCAATAATATCCAGCATGAATAATCTTGTGAGCTGTTGTGTCAGCTCCAAAATGTCCTCCTGCTGGTCCATCATGTAACTCCTGCAACACCTTTTGGGCTTCAGTTTTCTCAAGGCATCTCAGCAAAATAGAATCATAATTCTTCTTAAAGAGCACATTATCAATAATTGTAAAACTCTTTGCTTTTAACCTGATGGCCCTTTTGCTTTTGTAAGACAAATGTGGAGGAGCATGACCATTCTTTAAATAAAATATCAAATCTTCATATTGAGATTCAGAATCAGTCACACTTACCTGATTGATTTGTTCAGTCGGACCAGTGTCGCTTGATTCGAGAATGTTGGAAGCTCCCGCCAATATCCTGCAAAAACCTTGGCCATTAACAATCTTTGCTGGCCTAATCTCTAAGTCATACTCTTGAAGCGCTGTGACCCAATTTTCCCTTTTTTTACCCAGTTCTTTTTGTATTAATAGTTGCCTAACAGGTGGGAAAGGAACTATTACTTTTGTGTGGGCTTTGAGAAGGAAGGGTCTATAATGTTTGACTGCATTAAATACAGCAAAAGCTTGTTTCTCCACATCAGAGTAATTCAATTCGGCACCCTAAAGATTTGAGCTAAAAAATGAGATGGGTGCCTCCAAATTATGATCATTTAGTTGGGTAAGTACTGCTGCATATGTAGAACTAGATGCGATAGTATACAAGGTGAAAGGATTAGAGAAATTTGGAGTAATTAAGGAGGGGGCGTTGATAATGGATTGCTTTATCAAATCAAAAGCTTCTTTTTCTACTAATCCCCACTTAAAGACTGTATTTTTCCTAATCATTGCCTGGAGGGGCAAAATAATTTGAGAAAAATCAGATACAAATCTTTTAACAAAATTAATCTGGCCAAGAAATGACTGCATCGATTTCTTATTGTGCGGGAATGGGATCTCAGAAATCTCTTTGATCCGATCAGGATCAATATAAATGCCATCCCGAGAAACAACAAAACCCAGGAGTTTCCCTTGATCAAGAGCGAAGAATGAATTTTTGGGGTTAAGAGAAATTCCATATCTTTTACACCTTTGAAAGATCTGGTTTAAGTCATGTAAATGATTAGACCTCTCTTTAGAAAACACAGTTATGTCGTCTAGGTAGATGACCACGGTTCGATTTATCAATCCCCTAAAAGCAGTATCCATAGCTCTTTGGAAAGTCGCTCCTGCATTTATAAGTCCAAAAGGCATTTCTTGATATGCGTAAGTTCCCCATTTTGTTCTAAATGTAGTTTTAAGCTGGTCATCAGGATGAACCAAGACTTGGTTGTATCCTGAAAAACCGTCTAGAAAGGACATCAATTCAGAACTTGCTACTGATTGGAGTATTTGCTCCATAGTAGGAAATGGGAAATTGTCTTTCAAGCTTGCTCTGTTCAGATTCCTGAAATCGATGCAAATTCGAATGTCGCCATTCTTCTTCCTGACAGGCACCATATTAGAAACCCAGTTGGAATGTCGAACTGGAAAGATAATCTTGGCTTTAAGGAGTTTGTTAAGTTTCGACTTAATCTGGCTTTCCAAATTTGGGTGTATTTTCCTTAACTTCTGTTGAATGGGTTTTTGATCTGGAAGCATTGGAATTGTATGCTGGATAATAGATGTGTCATAAGTCTTTAAGTCATCATATTTCCAAGCAAAAATGTGTTTATTCTTCCTTAACAGTCTAACAAATGCTTCTTTCTCTTCTACAGAAAATCCTAATCCTAAATTCACATTCTGAGGAGCTTGCTCAGTACCCAAATTTACTAATTCAAACCTTAGGGTAGATCTTTGGATCTTTGCATTAGTTACAGGTTTAAACCTGTCTTTTATATCATAAAGATCTTCAAGTTTTACCACAGGCTTAGGAATTGCATTTTCTTGAGTTATTTGAGAGTCATGCTCATCTTCTTCAATGATTTGGTTGTTATAGGACTTTTCAGAAGTTAGGAATTGTAGGATATCATTATCATGATTAAATACTCTCCAATTAGTGATGTTATCAGGAATTGAAGGCCTGAAAATCAACTCTACAGAAA
>APFE031082292.1:134284-159083 GCA_000404065.3 Pinus taeda | reverse complement strand
ATAGGACTTCAAGTCCTCATAACTCCAGGCAAATACATCTTGGAATTCTTTGAACAAATCCACATATTTCGGGTTTTGATCAGGGGGCAGATTTTTGGACAACTTAATCATTCTGGGATGCTCTGTTGTTCCTATGTTGTGTTATTCTATGGCAGCATTCAAAGGTTCCATCTTTGGATTTTTGGGCACATCGTTGTCATCAAACATGTCTTCCAATGGAGTAAGGCCGGCAGGCAGAACATTACTTTTCAGATCAATAAACTCATCCTCTATCTTGGCTGTTTTCTCTGAACAAATTTGTTTCAGCTGTCCTATGTTTGTATTGTTGAAAATAGTTGGGCTAAGGATTTGTTTAGCTGTTGCAGCTGTTAGAGTCAGGTAGTTTTCTTCTGCTAACTGTTGTGATTCGGCCATGGCATCCATGTCAATGTTTGTGTTGGAAAATTCGTCCTCCAAAGTTAAGAAACTGTTAATCTGGGCATCATTTTGGAATACCTGCCAATCCTTGACATTGTTAGGGACTGAAGGTCTGTGTTTTATTTCAGCGGTGAAATGGTGATTTGGTTCAAAGGGAAGATTGCATGTGCTAGCAAAGGTTGCTAGACTATGGGCATGAATATTGTGATCTCGTGCAATTTTGGCCAACTTAAATTTACTGAAGGCGTTGAGTAATTCGGTGGCAACAGCTCTGTAAGCTCTCATTCTACTATCATTAGCGACAAAGTTACCCTTTATTTGTTGTATAATCAAGTCCGAATCACCTAGGATGGAGACTGTAGTAGCTCCCAGGGTTTTGAGCAACTTCAGGCCTAAGAGAAGAGCTTCATACTCCGTCATATTGTTTGTACATCTGAAATTGAGTCTATAGGCATGGCCTTGTGCGTGATTATCATGAGTATTGTAAATCCACACTCCAGCCCCTGCTCCTAACCTGTTAACTGAACCATCAAACTCCAAATACCATGTGACTTCTTGTTTGAGGTTTGTATTGAGAGTTTCAATTGTTTGAGGATCGAGCAGACTTGTAATTTCTGTTTTAGGATGTTCTTCTTGCTGTTTGTTGGTTGCCTTAGCTGTTGAGACAATTTCATGGGTATTGGCAACCGATTCCTCATTGATGTATGTTTCTTGTTCCAAAGATAACGGCTTATCATTAGTTGGAGGGCTGGTATTATCATTAAATAAAATAAAAGAATCCATATCGGAATGGATTGAGTAAATTGGAAAATTTTGGGGCTTTTCCTCACTACTTACCACATACTTCATTAATGTTTCTCTATACAGTCTCTTTGGTTGCCCAGAGACAGATATAGTGGCATAAGAGAGGTCGAGTTGAAGGGATCCTTGCGATTTTTCTCCCCACGATTTGGATAGGAGCATGCCATACTTTGTGGTAATGTCAGCAACTACTACGTCCATTAGGATTGTTTTGTTGGGGAATTGGACTAGAGACACACAAAGGTCTTTAATGAAGCCTAAACATTTGACTTGACTTGAGTCAAAGGAATACAGATCTTTGTATGGTCTTGTGACATCAAGGTTCAACCTTTCAATTACAACTTTGGGCATAAGGTTATGTGAGGCACTTGAGTCAAACATGGAATTATGCAATATTTTGTCATGTATGTGCAGACTGACATAAAAAGGTGGAACAGGTCCATATGTTGATTTTTCGTTAACTTCTGGACCAAACAGTAGCTCAGGGGTATCATATAAAACGTTTACATCATCCCTTACCTCTGGTAGTTGAAGTGACCTTTGAATTTGTTGCCTATATACATGATGTTTGGCAAGTTCTGAGAGGGGAATGGATATCTTGCATTTTCCAATCTCTGCTTCTAAACTGAATGGTTTTTCCAATGAGTTCTTGGCTTTGATAGCGACAGATTTCTCTTTTTTCAGGCATACTCTCTATGTTTTCTTTTGGAGTGTCAATGTTATGATGAATGACAGTTTGTGGCATTTCTGCTTTGGGAGGATTTTTTGGAGTGCTGTTCAGATTTTATTTTGGGGAGGAAGGAGGTAGAGAGTGATCAATAGGAGGCTGTGTGTTTGTTATATCCTCCACAGTTACCAGATGCGGGCTTGGGACAGAGCTATCAGCTGGTTGAGTTCTGGTGTCTTTTCCTTTAATTTTGTTGGGTTGTTTGCTATCCTTTGTTCTGCTAGATGCGGGGACATCAATGGTCCTTGTTCTCAATTTGTATTGTTTGTGTACTTCATACACAGCGGTATCATAACCTTGTTTGAAATCAAAAGACTCCCCCGACTTGGTGTGAAATTGTTTTACATCAGGGTATTCTCGGTCCTCTTTAGTAAGAAAGATTTGCTGTTCATTTTCCGAATCTGTTAGGTTCATATGAGTCCCATCTGTGGGCTCAGTGGATGTAGATGCCTCCACATAGTTTGCTTGGAAAGGAGGCCTAATATCATGGTCAGGACTAGCCCTTCCAGCATTTGAGTTTTGAGTTTTTCTGAAGTTCGGGTTCCTTATGGAATTGGGTTGTTGGCCTTCCCATGAAGTTTTCCTCTCAACATTGTCTACTCTGTCTCCTAGCATGTGGATGCCAGTGATAATAGCATCTAGCTTCTAATCGATGGTTGAGGGTTCTTCCTTGAAGGTGGTTCTTCTCTCAGTTCTGGCTCTATTTCTTTTAGCAATTAGATTTACCTCCACACTAACAACAACATCTTACATTTCTGCAAAGCTTTGAGGGTCTCTTTCCCTTAGCTGATATGCCATCTCAGCATCAAAGCCATCAGGGAATTTGTACAAAGCGAGATTAGGTGGAGGTCTTAAATTTTGTGGTATTGCATTGTAAACATTATTAAACCTTGCACAGTAATCCAAAACCGTTTCCTGAGGTCCTATTTTGATAGTATCATACTCAGATAGTATGTGTAGGGGATCTTTATTTTTCTCCCATCTGTTAATAAATGTCTGGTATAAGGCTTCAGGGTTTAATATGGAATTGGATGTAAGTGCCCTAAACCAGGTTCTGACATCACCTATCAAACTTTGGACAAAAATATTCATTCTCACACTGTCATCATCAATTTCGTAACTCTCGAAGTAATCCTACATTTTCTTTGTATGCTGTAGGGTGGTGCAGGAGTTTGTGCCATAAAAATATGTAATTTTTGTATAGTAGTCTTGAGGCATAGCCCCGGGATTAGCAGGAAACTGTAAGGGCGCATATCTATTAGCCATGTTAACGGGGATAAGTGGAAAAACTGGGGCAACAGGGATAATAGGAACAACCGGGGTAGAAGGAGTAGTAGTGGTAGTAGGAGTATAGGATGGAGGTGTAGTAGAGCTGCTTGGATAAGGGGGTGATGAATCAAGGGAACTTGGGGTTGACCGAAATAGAACTTTGACAGGGGTTGGAACACCGCTTGGCTGAACTGTTTCAGGACTTGCAACAGTTGGGTCTTCTTGTTGCTTTTGTTTTCTAATGATCTTAGGGATTAAATTCAGATTTTGAAAAGCAGCCGGGCGATTGGGATCAGGATTTGATCTTGTATGACGCGTTTGCTTTTTAGGAGCCAACTTCTAATCTATTTTAGGAATTTTTTCTAAAAACACAGGTCGACCGAGACTTTCAAAGGTCGGTTTCTTCCTCTGTGGAGCTGCAGGCTGGTTTAGTGAGTTTATCTGAGGAGGTCCCCAGCGGAGTCGCCATTATGTTAACACTCAGGTTGTCCCTACGCTCCTGTAGGGATACAGCCGAGGTAACCACAAACCAATCTTTGGACTGCAGGTTCTAGCCCACCTACAATCAGAGAGGGCTCTCTCTTTATGATTTAACTTTGTTGATGATGATTATAGGCTAGTTGTCAGGTTTAGGGGTTTTGATTTTTTGTTTGGATGGAAGATGTATGCTAGGTAGAAAATTCTAGGCAGAGAGGCAAGGTAAGGTGTGCTAAGTTTCAAACCATTGGGCATGGAGTCATGGATTACAGCCTGCTGTCGCGTTTTCTTGGTCACAAGAGGATTATGGAGCGGGATAGCCACACATGCGACAATTATCAATTTGCTGAAAGGGTGGAATGATGGTCAGGGAGGAAAGGCAATTAAGAATCTTTCATCCAAATTGACAGGGAGGGGAAGTGAATGAATGGTTATCTAGGAGTAGTTAAGAATTCATAAACTATCATTCATATGTGAAAGAAACAACGTAAACAAGATCATTTAAGTATACATGTTCATAACTATTCCTGATGAAAACATGAAAAATTGCAGAAATTGAGCCTAAGGTGCAGCTAAGCAAATCCTAAGCTATTCTTCTTTTCTGCAATTTAGAGGGAGGATTTCTGATAAAACAAACATAAAAACTAACAGAGGTAAGAAACACTTATTGAACCGTGTAGAAGCACAGGAATTCCACAATCACTCCTCGGCCAATTAAACACAGCAGACAGTTTCAAAATCCATGCTTTCAACAGTCTTTGATTATAGAAAGCATCACGGTTACAGTGCGAGTCTCTGCTTGAGATAAAGATCGGAATAACATAGATCAAGCTACTGATCAATCAACCAACCAACCCATACTCCATCTTTCAAGCTGGTATATATAAGAAAAATATCTGAAGTCATTTATTACAATTGACCTAAACAGTTCTGCCGGAAAAAGCTTTTTCTAAAAACCTAATTGTTGTTGGAATTAAATGAAAATAAGTCCTTTGGGCTGCGCTAGAAGCAACTGAATCAAGTTGAGTTGATGAGGTGTCCTGTGTGACTTGGTGCAGTGGTTCTGTCATAATTGTGCATTGAGTTCTGGTCCACTGATCTTTTGTGAGTTTAATGTGCAGTCATTTGTGTTGGTGAGCCTTTAATGCGTCTTCAATTGCTTCCTGACTTTCAGAGCTTTTGGTTTAATGTTGGATTTGCCTTGAGCCCTGAGAAAATCTCCTCTGATACACTTTGCCGCTACATTGATGGTCTTCACTGCTTCCTGATACTCTTTGACGTGCTTTTTGTCTGCATATTTGATCTGATACTCTTTAATCTCTGTTCCTGGTCTGTCTCTGTCTTCAAATTCATTTAATTTGGCAAAATTGGGCAATTTCGGGCTTTTTCGGCGCAAAAAGGGCCAAGGAATCAAAAGATTCCCTAAAGATTCCCCAATATGGCCTATTTCCCGTAGCGATGCATGCTTCAAAAACTGCCTCTGTTTCTCATTTCGGAGCTCCGAAGCTCGACTATCGCGCTTGCGCAAATTTTCAGTTTTTTGGCTGTTGACGTCAGCGTGACATCAACTGTACGGCGGATGACATCAGCATGCTGATGTCAGCAGTGGGTTCCTCTGGTACAGATATGACGTCAGCATGCTGTTGTCATCAAGGTGATGTGGCAATACGGCGGGGTGATGTGGTAGAGACACGTGGCAGGGTGACGTGGGTTGGGCGCAGGCAGTGTGAGGTGATGTGGCAGCGACATGGCAGGGTGAGGTGGCACTCCTGTTACGTGAGGGGAGGGCGGTTTTTCCTGTGCATCGGACTGCCTTTGGTACGGAGGTGGTTTCTGTCAGGGGCGGCCCGATGCAATGGGAGGCTGCCACCTATCCCGGTGTATGATGGTAAAACCGTCGGACATCGGGTGGTAACCTACCACCACAATAGGGCGCCTGATGTAAACAAGGGCCGTCGGATCTGGGGGGGGCGATCCGACGGTGCACGGGAAAGGGAGATGCGCGTAGTTTAAAAAAGGAGCGTGCGCGTCAAATGTTTAATTTTTCGCGACGATGTGGGTTTTGAACTTTAGGAAATTGGTTAAATGTGTTTTGGCGCGTTGGAAATTTATTAAACAAACATTAATAATTTCCAAAGAAAAATGCGCGGAGGGATTTTAGCATTTGGAAAGGGTTTTCTTAGTGTTTTGGAAGGGGTCCAAACACATGGGAATGATAATTTATGCAGAAGGAGGGTTCTTACTAAAGTCCAGGTGACTTACTAATTCCCAGAGAAGTATTTATGGTTATATTTCAACCAGGGGGAGGGGATATTTACATAAGGGGATTATCTACATAGTTTTAGTAGGGGGATGGGGAAAACATAGGGAGTTAAATAATAATGTCAGTAGTTAATATGGAGATGACAAGAAAGCGCTAAGTTTCAGAGATCTTAGGCTTCAAAGGGGATATAGAACCTTATAGAGAAAGTATGACCCTCCTTGAGTGAAGCAGATCTTCACCCAGGCTAATGTCATGGAGAATGATGAAACTAAGAGATATCAAGCAAATCTTGACCTCTTTTTGGGGAAATTAGTTAATGATTTGGGGAAGAGGAAGAAAGGGAAGTTAGTTATGCCTGATTTGAGCTCCTTCACATGAAACTGCCTAGTGATTGTGCCCTGAGTAGAGATGATAATTTGAAAACATAGAATTGATCAGAAATCAAGATTTTGCAACCTCAAAACTACCTATCCAGCCTACTTACCTAACATTTTTTCTTCTTTTGGTTTGGGTGCACTTAGACTTGCAGACCCAGTATTTCATTTTTTTTTTTTTTTTTTTATGCCTTCCTATCTACAAACTACCCTTATTTCTTCCAAGGGCCTAGATTAAGCAGTTGGGCTCCTTTGATTTTCTACCTATCTAGGAATTTGCCAAGATTAAGCTGTTTGGACAGATTTTCATTCTCTATATTCTAAAATAGGAAATTGAAACTTAGGGAGACCAAGATTAAGCTGTTTGGACCTCCCTTTGGCTGAAAATTCTACAAAACTGGAATGACTTCTTCAAAATTGGAAAGCAATTAGATGAACTTTGAGTAGCATTCTTTCCTTGGTGACTATTTAGCAAATATGGAGCATTGCATCATGCAAAGTATGACATATTTGGCCTATAAAAATGTCAATAATGAAATATGAGTAACCTGCTACAGCAGGAGGCTAACACCTAGGAGATCCATAATTACAGAGATACATCAAATTCAATATCAAGCTCCTACAAAGTGAAAAAAGGTGTGTAGTTTTATTTTAAATTTTTGCATAAGCTTGGTTTGAAAAATTAGTTTGAAGAAATTCAAGGGCATAGTGAAGAATTATTATCGGTAATTGATGCCCCAAAGAAAGAAAATGGAAACACCTAGTAAGCAACCTGAAAGCTCTAGCATGACTCATGAAGAAGAGGAATAACTGCAACATGATATATCAAAATTATAAGACCAAGTGTAACAAATTTCACTCGCACAAAAAGTAATAGAAAATAAGATGGATGGTTTAAAGAAAGACGTAGAAGCTAAGATGGATGGTTTAAAGAAAGACGTGGAAGTTAAGATGGATGGTTTAAAGAAATGCGTATAATCTAAGATGAATGACATGGAAGCTAAGATGGATGGTGTGGAAGCTAAGATGGATGATTTAAAGAAAGGCATGGAATATTTGAAGACAAATTTGATAAATTTTCTACAAGAAATGCTTACTAATGGCAAAAGGGTAGTAAAGGAAACTCATGATGAGAACAAAATAAATGTTAATCATGATTTCATAGACTCTAACATTGGATCTAAGAACCACCATGTTTCAAAGATTGATATGAGGAAGTTTGATGGCAAGGATCTCGGAACATGGATACTACAAATGGAGCAATTTTTCAATCTCCATAATGTGCAAAACACACAAAAGGTATGCATTGCAACTTAATATTTGGAACCAAATCAGTTTGTATGGTATCGATGGATTTGCTCTCGTAAAAAAATTGTCACTTGGGCTATTTTTACAGATGAAATGATAGCACATTATGAGGATACACAAAGCAACACTTTTTTTAGCCAATTTATAAATCTCAAACAAAAGGGTTCAATGATGGAGCACATTGAGGACTTCCAAAAATTGAATATAAGGGTAAAAGATATTCCAGGGGAGCATAGGATTGATGTGTTCATAGGGACTTTAAAAGATAACATCCAAAATTAGGTTTGCATTTGGGAACTAGATTCATTGGAGAAGGCATTCATGTTGGCAAGAAAAATGGAAAGAAAAATGATGGCAACAAGGAAGCCTACCAATCACGATCATAAAGATGGAAGTGTTGCTGCTCCTAGCCATCCATTACCTACATGTTTGACACCACAACAATTGGAAGAAACAAGAGAAAAAGGGCTTTGTTATAGTTGTGATAGCAAATACACTAAAGGTCATAAGTATGCCGAGAAGAAATTATTTTACATAGATTATGAAGAGGAGGAAGAAAAGGAACAAGAAACGTCAAAAGAAGAGGATATACACCAGGAACAAACCCTAGAAAAAGAAGAAATGAATCCGACCATATCTTGTAATGCATTGGATGGAAGAAATTACCACTCCTCAAACTATCAATATAGAAGGACATATCAAGAACAAAAATGTTCAAGAAATGAAAGATCACATCGAGCATGAAGAAATGAATCCAACCATATCTTGTAATGCATTGGAAGAAATTACCACTCCTCAAACTATCAAGATAGAAGGACATATTAAGAAGAAAAAGGTAATAGTGTTGATTGATTCGAGCAGTACCCATAATTTTATTCATTGTAAGATAGCAAAGGAATTGAATTGCTTCCTATATCCAGCACTAGAGTTTCAAGTGATGGTTGCAAGTGGAGGAACCATAAATTGCTCATGAAAGTGCCATAATATCAAGCTATCCATGGGAGAATATGTATTGAATAGCCCAATGCTTTCCATTCCAATGCGTGGTGCTGATGTTGTACTAGGAATCCAATGGCTACAATCCTTGGGTACAATAGATTTTAATTTTCAAGAACTTTTCATGAAATTCTCTTCAGATGGAAAGGAAGTTGAATTAAGGGGTATCACAGGGAAACCGAGAAAGATAATCAACTCTAACATAATGTCAAAGCTTCTAAAGAAATAACAATGAGGCATAATTACACATTTATGTTCACTAGAGGTTTCCACATCGAAATCATCCATTTCTCTAGATCTCCAAAAAGTCTTGGACAATCATTCCAAGGTATTTGAGACTCCCAAAGGCCTCCCACCTATTCGTGATCATGATCATGCTATTAATTTGATTCCAGGAAGTGAAATTGAACGTATGGTTGTAGAAATGCTAGAGGCTGGTGTAATTCAACATAGTCAAAGTTCTTTCTCTGCTCCAGTAGTATTGGTTCACAAGAAGGATGGATCATGGCTTATGTGTCTAGATTATAGGGACCTCAACAAGCTCACTATTAAAGATAAATTTCCCATTCCTGTCATTGATGAATTATTGGACGAATTGCATGGATCAATTTACTTCACCAAGTTGGATCTTAATTTAGGATATCATCAAATCTGAATGAAGACTGAAGACATTCCAAAAACAAGATTTAGAACTCATGAGGGTCATTATGAATTTTTGGTCATGCCTTTTGGCCTTATTAATGCACCTTCTACATTTCAAGGTTTGATGAATTCCATTTTCAAACCCTTCCTTAGAAAATTTGCGTTAGTATTTTCTGATGATATACTAATCTACAACAAGTCTTGGAAGGATCATGTTGAACATGTTGACAGGGTGCTCAAACTATTGAAGGAGAAATAAGTATATGCAAAAAGCTCCAAATGTTTCTTTCACTACAAGAAAAAAGGACATTGGTGAGGGGCGAAAAATGTCACCATAAGCTCATTGGTGACGGTTAAAAGAGCCTTCGTCACAAAAAACTAAACGTCACCAAAAGTGGTGTCGCCAAAAGTATAGGTGTTGTAGTAACATTCAAAGTCCATCACCAATAATGATTTATAATGACGGATAGTGACTGTCACCATTTCATATGAGCAATGGTGACCGACTGTAGCCTTCGTCACCAAAAACTGAATGTGACAAAAGGTGGTGTCGCCAAAAGTATAGGTGTTGTAGTGACATTCAAAGTCTATCACCAATAATGATTTATAATGATAGATAGCGACCGTCACCATTTCATACGAGCAATGGTGATGGACCATAGCCTCCATCACAAAAAACTGAACGTCACCAAAGGTGGTGTCACGAAAAGTATAGGTGTTATGGTGACATTAAAGGTCCGTCACGAATATTGGTTATAATGACGGATAATGACCGTCACCATTTCATATGAACAACACAATTTATTGTGATGGATCTTTCATGGCCGTCACTATTGGTGCCTATATATGGTGACGTTCGTTGACCCTCACCAAAAGCCGCACTGCCATAAGTATAGGTGTTGTGGTGACATTCAAGGTCCGTCACGAATAATGACTATAATGACGGACATCGTCTGTCACCATTTCATATCAACAATGATGATTTATGGTTACAGACCTTTGAGGTTCGTCACTATTGATGCATATATATAGTGGAGTTTTTTTACTGTCACCATTTCATATTTTGGTGACGGTTGAAAAATGTCACCAAAGCTCATTGGTGATGGTCAAAAGCTCATTCCACATGGATCATGTCAGGGCACGATGGAATCGAACCACCAACCTCCTACTTGTAAAGCGGGTGCTCTTCCATTGAGCTAGCACCCTTTAAAGAATTAGACTTTTAAAATTAGACCTTGAAACTTCATAAATTGTAAATTCTACAACTTTCAATAAATTAAAGTTTTGACAATATTTTACTAAACAAGAAAAGAAACATCGAAGATGTAGGTCCGTACCTAATGTTTATGGAAGTTATGAAAAGTGGGTGGAGGAAAAATAATTATGTATAAGAGAATCAATACATTCAGTTGAATACTCAATTAAAAGTGAAAGTCTGAAGACATTTATAATCTATAAATGACCTATAACTAGAAAATGCACCAAATATTGCAAAGGAAATGTCATAAGTTGATAAAATATGGAAGAAGAACATTGATGAAGACAGATGCAATATGTTATAGGTTCAGTGAAAGAAAAATCTCAATGTTGTTGGTGTTTGGTGTTTAGATATTTGAATGATATCTAAACTTCTGTGCAAATGTAACACGAATCTCCAGAAACCATGAACGGCATATCATTAAAAAAAAATTATATATAGATATATATATATATATATATATATATATATATATATATAAACCAACATGCAATTTGGAATTTCACAAGTCCGCACTCAAAACATGACAACAACCAACAAATAAAAGAAATTGATTTGGACAAAAAGCAATAGCTTCACCTTCATTCTTGAGTTTCTTTTATTTATTTGAATTTGACTCATGACATTATTTATCTGACAAGGAATCAAAATCATCACTAGTATTAAATTCATCCAACATGGACTTTGGATATCCCACTAACATCTGTGTTTTTGTTGCCCTACTTGAAAACCATGGAGTTTCCTGTTGATAGTAGAATAAGATGTGTGCCCACTACTCAAGAACACATTCCTTATTAACCATTATTACCTAACAAAAACCAAAGAGACAACACAATATCAACGTACACAAAATCCCCTACCAAAATATAATCATAACTTAGCAAAGAAGTCTAAAAGATGTTCTTAATTAATAAACTATGTATTTGGAAATATTGTTACTTTAGATTTAAAAAAGACTATGTTGTACAACACTTCTGTCTATTTATCCAGGCAATTATATCATATCATATGTCACACAGTAGCAATCTACAGTACCTAAAGTAAAAAGACAATTTTTCTCAAGAAAATAGATTTAGAAAAGGGATTGGAAAACTATAAGTTTGCCATCAAAGCTTTACTAAATTTAACAACAAACTAGTTGGAGTTTTAAAATCAAAATCATTCATAGGAAATGAATAGGACAATGGCCAAAGTCATTATTCATACAAATAAAGCTAGAGTCACTATTTCCATTGCAGATACCTGAAATTTGGGCAGTGGTCTAACAATTAGAGCTTATTTTCTGAGAAGACTCGTCAATACCATCATTTTTTTCCATGGTCTGTTGTGTCTCTAGATCCAAATCAGATAGCTTGCCATTCTCAACTTTTACTTTTCAAGTACTTATTTCTGGCTCAGCCTTTAAAACAAAATTCTACCACTCCATTTTATTTTGTTTTGTCAAGAGAATTGGTAGGACCTTTCCATCCTCTATTTTACATAATCAATAACTATCCATCAATGATATAAAGAATAACAGATACACAACAAAGGTCAAAGATGTTCTTGTTGTATACCTATGTTCTAGGACTCACCTGACCTTACTAGTGCAAAGATCTCACCCTATAACATCCTCGTGGAATTTAGAAAAAAAATTAAATCAAGCTCCAAGTAAACCAATCAAAATATGAACATCCTTTTAATCAATAAAATCCCTAACTTAAAATAAAAAGTGGCCTAGAATTGAATGTTATATCAATCATGTCAAGTAACTAACATCGGATGAGAAATACAATCCATGCACATTGGATTAGTGAAATAATTGATCTGGTAAAGCTCAAAAATAGATGAATTAGAGCTAAGAAATGTAAATAAATGACTTAGAACTAAGACATGAGGTTGCCCTTTCAACCTTGTCGTTAAATAGCTCTTCTTTATGTAATTTACCATTAAACTCTTTTTGATACCAAGTGGAAGTGGTTTTGTAACATTAACCTCTGATAATCTGTTTCCATGACTACTTCTCAAGATCTGCTCCATTACCAGCATTTTGGGCTAGATAAGATACATGTAAAAACCATCAACATGAAAATCAAATCTACATCCTTGTAAAAAAATGGGAGGAAAAAAATTATCCACAAATTGAAACAAACTGTAGGATACCTCATTCCTGCAACATGATTATCTTGTCATGAACAATAAAAAAATAAATCAGGAGAAATTTAATTTTTGCCACATTTTGACAATGAAATATCTTGCATATTCTATGAACAATTGATGAAAAAAGTTAGCTAAAGCTTGCCAGCATCAGGATTATAGTAAAACATAAAGGAACCACTCCAACGCATATATAATCCTAAACATAAGTATCTATACATATAAGTATTTATTGGGGACACTGTATTTTGTGAAAATATGGAAGTCAAATCTTTGAAATAACACAATTTATGGTACCACTGCCTTATGAAGTCCATTCATTCGAGTATTTACGAAGTCCATTCAGGAATTTATTCAAAGTTCAAAGTTCAAAGTTCAAACAATTAACATGTAGCCTAAAAAAACTCAGATTTGAAAAGGAGATAAGCCAAAGATGTAGAGTATATATCTCACTTTTGTATATCCTAATTTCTAGACATTCAAATGACACTTTTTAGCATACTATTGTGAATTCAGCCCAAAATCCTAGAAAAAGATATTGTTGGTTATTTTGCTAATATAGAAGTTTTATACATGCATTTATTTAAACAGTTATCTTGGAATGTCAAACATATCTAAGGATGCACACAGTACATTGCATCTTTAGCAATGGTGTGTGAACTTGAGACAACAAAGTCCAACATTAATAGTTTGCCTACAATATGCACTAGCATAATAGGTGAACAATAGTATTGTAGGTATGTGTTATGAATATATGTATTGCAGGCCAATAAGAGTATGGTTGGAACATTCATGTCCAACCCTTCCAATTTTGCCTATAATTTTCACTAGTCTAATAGGCGAACAATAGAACTATATGTGTGCATTATATATCACTTACCTAAATCCAACACCTTCAGCATAGAAATTTCAAAGAATATGACTAGAACTGGTAGGTAATTTGCAAAATGAAAGAGTTGGCTTGATTGTTTCTGGAGAAGACTAGATTCTTACATTGTTAAATATAAATTCATGAAACTTTTCCAAGCTTAGATGGAACAAAAAGGAACCAAGCTAGAAGGTTATTTAAAGAATCCTTACTTAGGTAGGGTAAAATGTTAGCCCTTTTTTGTTGAAAAGCATAAATGTGAAAACTTTAAGAAATTCAGTGAAGAGACTGTAGAAATGTTCTGATCAAACCACTAACGTAAACAAAGCTAAGAAATATTGCTTTGTAGAGGAGATATTCACGGTCAAATTAACAAGAAAGTGACCTTTTAGCATAGTTAATGCACTAGTGCTCATGTCGTAGTGTTCCAGGGCATGCTAGGGACTACAAGGAGTGCTCGTGTACATCTAGAGAAGAGGTGGGGAGACATCGAGCTGTAGTAAGGATGACTACAAGTGATGAGAGGAAGATACTTTAGGTACCCAACCTCTTGGATTATACATTGCTACGGGAACCTCAAAGAGAGAGTAGTAGGACTGGCGGTTGTGTGTAGAGATGGATGCGGATGAAGTAGCAGAGAGTTATACAATGCAAGAGTTAATTATTGAATTGAGGCTTTGTGATCCATATCATTTATTAAGTAGAGTTTCAGCATAAATCACATGAATAAAACCTTTGTCGACGCATTTCGAACCAACTAGTGTGGTTCATCGTCGGGACAAGTCGAATGAACAGATCTCACTTTTCATCTTAAATAGATAGCGGAACATTCTAGACAAGATAACAGCTATAATGACAACAGCTAGATTTTTCCCTTAGCCGCATTTCTGCTAATCAAAAATCATCCCTTCAATTGTGTTTGTCTTCCCCTCCTACAGTTTGTTTAGAATTCTCGCCCCCGCTAGCACATAGAGGGATCTCGATGGACTCATACTCGGAAGCATGCACCTCTTCAGTTTCTAGTTCCTACGTTCAAGGAGAATGTTCATCCAGTCTTGCGGCTGGTCTGCCACCCCACACAGCCTCGGTTCTTGATCCATCCGGTTCTTCATTATTTTACCCTTATCAACATATCAACCAGCGCTCGTGCTTGTCTGGGCATCTCTGGTCAGCTGATTTACTTGCACAGCGTGGCGTTCACCTCTCCTCGTCATCGCATCATCCAATCTCCTGCAACGTTGATGCTGCGAGTTGAAGTTTCTATCAAAGGATCTCTCATTCATCTCGCAGATGTAGACCTGCCCCTTCATCGATGTGTGCAGCAGATGATTCAAGTGGTTCTCACGCGGCTTCTTCGTCGATTTCTCCTGGTCAACCTATCAACCAGTGAGCTGACTCGTCTGAGTTGCATCTTTCATCTGATTAGGTTTTGGTGGCAGTTGACCTGAATATCTGCGCTTTTAATCCTGAGTTATCTTCTCCGATTCTGTAGGTATGCAGTCACTCGAATCCTTCTGTTACCCGCAGCGTTGGTGCTACGGACCTGAGGGATGATGCGGTCTCCCCTTTATGTGTTCATAGTTTTTTAAAAAACTCCTCACGAATTATGCCCAAACGTGATTCTAAGTTTTCACGTGATATTAATAATGAATTTTTATATATTAATAATAATTATTATTATTATTATAATAATAGTTTTAATAATTGATAAGCCAAGGTGTAATAGAATTGGGTACTAAGGAGGGGGGAGATGGCTAGGGTTTGGCGATGAGGGTTTCGGGTGGAACCGCGTACAGGTCACGGTTAGGGAGACTGCAAACTAGCCTTCCGTGCACAGGTGCAGGCGCAGGAGAGCCTCTCCCGGTTGACAGACAGCTGGAGGTTGGTACTGTTTTGTTTTAGCGCGGAGTTAGGAGCTAATACCATTTTTGGAGCTGCAGGTTTCCTTTTATTCCGTTTTCAAGAGAATAGGGCAAGGGCTTGACATCTTGACTGTTTGTTGTCGCTTTTCTCGGAACGGCTCCCTAAACCATGGTTAACTCTAATGAATTGGTGGATTTGGACCCGGAATTGGAGGATATTCTTTCTATGTGGGGAAAGAATCCCTCAGCCCAAAACGTGGAGCAGTATTTTGGTGCACACAAGCTGTCAGGCCGGAGTTTTTTCCTCAGGAGTTTAATCTTTCCTTTCTGCAACAAAACAAGGATTCTGACATCGATGCCACTAGATTTCGAAACCAGGTTTTCCACAAGAAGGCAGATGGGGAGTCAGCGGCAGATGGGTCGTCAATTGGTGCCCTTCTTTCTAAGAATAAGGGTAAAACTGCTTCAAGCTGGAGTTTTCCTTCAAAGGGCTTTGAAGACCTAGCAAATTTGGGACTTTCCTCAAGTTTTGGAAAAGCAAGGGTTTCTGGAGGTTTTCTTCCGCTGTCTAGGGTTTCTTTGCCAAGGGAACCCCCTTTCTCAGAAGAAAATCTAGCAGGAGGCTTCGAAGGACAAATTTTCACCTCAGTGGGAGAGCTGGGAGGTCTCGATGGTGCGTCACCTGGTAATCCCTCTTCAGAAATTCCTGCTCCTGTTTCCTCTGCCCCTTTGCAGTCTTAGCTAGAGGTAGACTTACATGCGGGTACGAACCAGGAGGAATTAGAATGGATAGGCGGTCATGGGGAAACTAGGGTTTCTGAAGAAGATTTAAGGAAAAAAGGGGAGAAAAGAAAATCCCAAAGGCTGATTGGATCTCAGGAGCTTGAAGGGAACTTAGTCTTAGGCATGGAGGTTTCTATACAAGAAACCCTAGAAGTAGCAGAGTGCACCATTGTCGGCAGAGCGAGAGGTAAGAAATTTTCGCCAGAAGTCTTACAAGCTTGGGGAGAACAACGTTTCGTTTCTGATAAACCACTTAGCTTTGAGGCTCAATGCTTAGCCAAAGGGTGGTTCATGTTCCGGTTCGAGGATAAGGAGGCGGCAGAGTGGGTCCTTGAACGAAACTGGATTATAGGGAACATTCCGGTTTTGATGAAAAAATGGAGTCCCCTCTTTGATGCAATCAAAGAGAAAACAGATGTGTTCCCGGTATGGGTGAGGGCACCAGGACTCCCCTCTTTTCTATGGACAGAAGCTGTGTTTAAATCCATCGGAAACAGGTTAGGATCTTTCTTGGAAGCAGACATGTATTTTCTAGAGACGAAGAACAGAGCAATGGCCCGCATTTTGGTGAGTCTCAGCCCGAGCAAAGGTCTTGCCAAAAAAATCAACCTGCAATACAAAGATTATGTGTTTGAACAGATTTTGGATTACGAGCACCTACCCTTTAGGTGCCACCTTTGTCATGAGTACGGGCACCTGGCTAAGGACTGCCCACTGTTTAGAAGAAGAAGGCGTTTTCGGAAGACTACAGTATTCAGGGAGCCAGGTCTCAATCACGCTCAAGCGTCCCAGGAGATAGAAGGTATGGCGAATCAGACCACTGATGAAATGGAGATGGAAGGAACTCAAAAAGAGCCATCATTTGAAGAACCCCAGGTCCAAGAGACGGCACAGAACCCTGAACCGCATCAGGCGGAAGCAGAGGAGGAGGTTGAAAAGGTCGCATCGGCAGCTCAAAATCCAAACAACGATTCTAAAAAGGGTATGTGCTCAGGTCCCCCTCTATTTTCTTCTCAATCTCCTGAGCATAATTCAGATTCTATGCATATTTCGCCATCAAATTCACCCTCACATAACAAAGAAATATCCGAGATCTCTGAACCTGCAAAAACCTCTCTTGATATTGATTATATTTCGGCTGCCATGCCGTCTCTTGATTTGAAATGCGAAGACAAGTGGCCTCCTCTTGTTACCCTGGTTCAACATAACCCGTGCCCCTATAACCTTAGATCTATGGGGGTAAAGCCCGGGGCGTCTGGTGTAGTTGGAGGTTTAGGGCAGTCGACCTCTCAGGGTTCTTCCAAGAACAAGAGAGGTAGAAAATCGGACCTTTCTAAGGCAAAACTAAAAGCGAAGCTGGATGTAGCAGATGGAAAACAATACTCTATCCCTGGGGTTCTTAGAGCAGTGCAGACCCCCGAATCTGTTATCAAATGATCATGTCTTCCTGGAACTGTAGAGGTTTGGCCAGTAAACCCAAGAAATTGGCCCTGAGAGACTGGTTGTTAAATTCAAAATCTGACATTCTTTTTCTTCACGAAACATTGGGGAAAGGTTCAGAGGTAGAATCAATGCTAAAATCTCTCCTGCCAGGATGGAACTTTTCTGCAATAGACTCATCAGGCCATTCGGGGGGCCTTGCAATTGGGTTTAAAGAAGGAAGAATTAAGATCATTAATCAATGGGGGACGAAGCAGGTTATGGGCATGAAGATTATTTCCCCTGATTTCTCCCACCCCCTCTTAATTGTTAACATTTATGGCCCTTGTCAAGGAAGGGAGAACTTCTGGGTCGACTTGATGGCAAAATCTTTGATGAACTCTTCTCTGCTGATTGTGGGGGGTGACCTTAACTTTTCAATAGGAAGGGCAGAGGCATGGGGTCCATCGGCCAGGGAGGACCCTTTGTCGGATTTCTTCCTCAATATCCTCTCGGATAATAAACTCATAGACCCTTCCCCGATCAAACTCAAGCCAACCTGGAGGAATAGAAGAATAGGGGAGGATCGGATCACCAAAAGATTAGATCGTTTTTTACTATCTGAGGTCTTAATCTCAAAAGTTCCTATTCTCAGGCAGTGGGTTGAGGAGGTAGGCACTCACTCAGATCACTTCCCTATTTTTTTGCTTCTTTTCCCCCCCCCCCCCCAAGCCCCTGCCCCTTTCATCTATTCTTCCTGGCTTAAAGATCCATCTTTCAATAATCTTTTCAAGGAAACATGGATTCATCCGGACAGAAATGCAAGAGAGGACAAAATCTTTCTGTTTATGGAAACCTCAAAAGATTAAAGAAAGCGACAATATCATGGGCAAAGAACAGAAAGCTGAAACAGAATGAAGAGCTGTTTAAAATCAGGGAGGAGTTGAGGAATTTGGAGAGCTCTGAGGGTGATGGATATATCTCGCAGGCTTCAAAGGACAGGATCCTTCATCTGGAGAAGCCTCAAAACCAAATTCTCTTGGACAAGGAAGAAGAATGGAGGCTCAAGAGTAGAGCAATATGGTTAAAATCAGGGGATGAAAACACTAGTTTTTTTCACAACTATGCAAAAGGAAGAAAATCTGTAAATACCATTTGGAGCCTTAAAGATGAAGAAGGAAGGGTGGCCAGCTCTTTTTCAGAACTCTCGGGTTTAGGACAGAGACATTTTCAGAGAATCTTCTCAGATCCGGGAGAGGCCACCATAGCAGAATTCATTAGAACAGCTCAATGTTTCCCAAGATTTATCGAGGAGGAAGAAGCAGAGGTGCTCTCAACCCCTGTCTCTAAGGAGGTGGTTGAAGCTGTTATGAAAAATATGGCAAAAGACAAAAGTCTCGGTCCTGATGGCTGGACAATTGAACTTTTTCTCTCTTTCTTTGACTTAATAGGCTCTGAAATCACCGATGTAGTAGAAGAATCAAGACAGAAAGGAGAAGTCTACAGGCCTTTTAATTCAACTTTTATAGCTCTCATTCCAAAAAAGGATGAACCGGAGAACTTCGAAGATTTCAGGCCGTTCTCCTTGTGTAATTGTATTTATAAAATCATTGCCAAGGTGATAGCTATCAGAATTGTCCCTATCCTGTCAAGAAACATCTCAATGGAACAATTTGGTTTTCTGGATGGAAGACAAATTCATGAAGCCATAGGTGTAGCTCAGGAGGTAATCCACAGTGTCAAACAAAAGAAAAAGAAGGGGGCAGTTCTTAAAATAGATCTCTCCAAAGCATATGACCGAATCAACTGGCTTTATCTCTGGATGTTGCTTACTCACTTGGGCTTCAACTATTCTTTTATCAGCTGGATAATGGGATGCATCTCAAATGTTAGCTTTGTTGTTCTGATCAATGGAGTAGCCTCCCCTTTCTTCCAAAGCCAAAGAGGCCTTAGACAAGGGTGCCCTTTATCTCCTCTCCTATTTCTTCTAGTGGCAGAAGGGCTAAGCAGATTGATTCACAAAGCCAGAAGAGAGGAGAAGGTAAAAGGTATAGAGGTAGCAATAAATCTTTTCATCACTCATCTGCTTTTTGTTGATGACATTTTGATTTTCACTAATGGGTCATATAATGAGTTGAAGGAGTTTAAATGCATTTTCGATCTTTTCCCGAAAGCTACTGGAATGCAGATAAACTCTAGGAAATCTCAAGTTTGTGTGGCAGATTTTGACAGAAGAGAAAGATCCATGATGGCCAATCTTTTTCCCTTACACCTTCAACCACTGGACTCCCCCTTCAAATATCTGGGGTTTTGGCTGAAGCCGACAGCATATAAGAAAGAGGATTGGAATTGGCTCATTGCAAAGCTTGAGGCCAGAATTTCTCATTGGAGCTTCAGATGGCTCTCCAGAGCCGGCAGACTGACCCTCATCAAATCTGTCATGTTAGCCATCCCAGTATATTGGGCAGCATTAACCTGGATTCCCAAAGGAGTAATGGAGAAAATCAGAAGTTTATGTTGCAGATTTTTATGGCAGGATCAAAAGAAAATTATGTTCTTCCCTGGGTGGCATGGGAAAAGATGGCTAGGCCTAAAGAATGGGGAGGATGGGGAATCAAAAGACTCCCTGAGTTCAGCCTTTCCCTGGCATCTAAATCATGGTGGAGATTAATCTCGATGGAGAATCTTTGGACAAGGGTGGTCAAGAGAAAGTATATAGATCCAATTCCTTTGGAAGATTGGATTCGGAGCCAGGAAAAGAAAAAGAAGAATGCCTCAGCCATCTGGAAGGCTACGGTGGAGGCTTTCTCTATGATCGAACAAGGTTTGGCATGGAAAGTGGGAGATGGAAGTCATGTTAGAATTGGCAGGGACCCCTGGGTAGGTTGTAACGAAGCTTTTGCTTTGTCTCCTGGTTTGCTCAGACATCTTGATAGTAAAGGCATTTTCACCCTAAACCAGGTGGAGAAAGTAGGTCACTCTACCATATGGGGACAGGCTTGGAAAAATGATGAAGATCTCGGAATAAACATCAGATGGAAGAACGAATGGGCTTCTTTCATTAAAGAACTCCATCGTTCAAATGTCAGGCTTAAAAGTGAACCTGATTTGCTGATTGGGGCGCAGGGGAAAACAGGTGAATACTCCCCAAAAGACGGTTACTCCTTCTTAATGAATAGGAAAGGCTGGCGCATTCCAGAGTGGTGGTCGAAAAACATATGGAAGCTAAAATGTCCAGCTAAGGCCCGGATCTTTCTGTGGTGCATGTTAAAAAGAAAAGTCCCAACCTGAGAAACTTTACAAGCCAGATATTTAGTTGGACCAGGGAGGTGCCCATTATGAAAATCAGAAGGGGAATCAATAAGTCACCTCTTTACATCTTGTGCAGTCTCTTTAAAGATACGGGATGAGTTATCCTGTCTACTCAATGTCAAGGCACAGTGGGGGCCAGACCCTTTGGAAGAATCCTGGAGAAAATGGTGGCAGAACCATCCAGAGGGAAACATGAGAAACCTTCCCCTTATATTCTTCTGGGGAGTATGGCTTGCGAGGAACAAAAGCGTGTTTCAAGACAAGGACACTCCCACCTTTGCCATAGCCATAAACTGTGTTGCCATATACACTGCCATCCCGCCCCCTGAAATTAAAAATCCTCAAATTCGTGACAAGCCTGTAACTATCCAGGAGGGCATTCCCTAGGCTTATTTTGATGGGGCATCCCAGAATAACAAGGCTGGTGCTGGTCTATGCATTTACTTGAATCATGACCACTCCTTAAAAGCTTCTGTTGGGCTGGGACCTGGTTCAAACAATTATGCTGAGTTGTCTGCTTTGCGTCTCCTCCTCTGCTGGTTACTTCAAAGAAACCTTCTAACAATACAAATCTTTGGAGACTCTCTGAATGTTATAAAATGGGTTAATGGGAATGCTTCATCTCAAAATCAGATTCTGAAGATTCTTTTAGAAGAAATTTTGTTTTTAAAGTTATCTTTTAACAACGTTACCATCTGCCACATTTACAGGGACAAAAACAAGGAAGTAGATCAACTTTCTAAGGCTGGCTTACAGCAAGATTTGGGTAGCTGGGCAATAGCAGAACACAGTCAGGGGCAGCCATCCACTTCCTATCAGCCCCCCTTTGCTCCTCCACAGTGATCGCGGCTCGTCTTTTCTTTTTGTTTACAGTTTCATGGACATAATATTCCTGTTTCAGTCGTTACTCTATTTTTGTTTTGAACTTGTTCCTGAAGATCCTCATATCAGAAGTTTCAAATCTTGTTATGCACATGTCAGTCTGCTTTTAAAAAGTTGCTTTATACAGTCATGTAAGGGGTCGTTTTCCTTCTCCGAAGGAGGCCCCATTTTATGATCTTTATAATATGTATTTAAACCTCCTTAAGGGAGGAAGTTTAGATAGCTATTATACAACAGTAAAACAAGACTCTTTTAATCGTCCACAAACAGTCAAATTGGACTGGGTTTTTTGTTGTGTCTTCTGACAGTCAAGAAGATCAAATCTGCAACCTTGAGAACTCTCAGGTTATGCTAAAAGTGTTTTTTCAGTATGTAAAGTTTTTATTTGCTTAATAAAAAGTTTTGGTTTTTTTCTCCGAAAAAAAAAAAAAAAAAAAAAAAAAAAAAAAAAAAAAAAAAAAAAAAAAAGAAAGTAAAAAAAAGTAATTTATAATATAATTTTTATATAATTTAATAATAGTTATAATAATAAGTTTGGTTAATAATTTTATATTAATTAATAATTTAGGTAAATTTGAATAATATTAATAATAATGTAATAATAATAATTAATAATAATTTAAGTAGTAATAATAATAATAATTATTTAGGGGCAAATTTAATAACCATGATAGTATTAGTAATATTATTAATATTAATAACAATGACAAAGAATCTATTAACAACAACATTACTATTAGCTATGATCTTGTTATTGATAACAATTATAACCAAAACAATGAGGTTATGAATTTGGACCAGAATATTCTTCCCCCTCCCTCCCAGAATAATAGGGTTGTTAACTTATCTAGTTTTTCCTTTTCCCCTTCTGTTTTTAAACTTTTAGGCAAAGGTTTAAACTTTTCCCTTGCCTTTAGAAGAATCCTGGTGGATGACATTATATGCGACGTAGAATATGGAAATAGAAATCTTCCGGATAATATCAAGGACACTATTAGGCAGGATTGTGTTGTCGTCCTTAGAAAGACTAAGCCCCCTCGAACGAACCTCGGCAATGAGGAACTCATTGCCCTTAAATCCTTAAACCAGAACAAAGATATCGTCATTCTCAAGGCTGAAAAAGGAGGGGATGCGGTCATCCTTAATAGGGATGATTACCACAAGAAGATGTTAGATCATCTTTACAATAGTGGTAGTTATAAAAAACTGCTTAAGAACCCTCTTAAGAAAATTTCTAGGGTGGTGGCTCTTGCCAACAAGTCCAGTAGCTCTATGAGTTCCCTATGTCATAAACTCATTCAGAACAGTCTCATTACTCCTAGGATCTACAAGTTGCCAAAGATTCACAAAGAAGGGGCTCCTCTGAGGCCTATCGTCAACACCATTGGTGGTCTAACCTACCTTCTCGCTAAGTTCCTTGCCCTTAAGCTCAAGCCCCTAGTTGGCCGTACAGAGTCCTTCGTGAAAGACTCTGCATCCTTCATTAAAGAGCTTAAGGACATCAAACTTAACCCTGGGGACATTCTCATCAACTTTGATGTGGTTTCCCTTTATACTTGTATCCCTATAAAGGAGGCCTTAGAAGTGATCTCTTGCCTGACAAATCCCGATATCATGCATCTGGTTGAGATCTGTCTCACTTCCACTTTTTTCTGTTTCAAGGGTGAGTTCTTTGAATAGACCTATGGCATTGCCATGGGCTCCCCCCTATCCCCTATTGTTGCGAATATTTTTATGGAATATTTCAAATCCAAAGCTTTAGCCTCGGTCCATCTCCTACCCAGGCTATGGAAAAGGTATGTAGATGACACTAATGTCATCTGGTCCCATGGCCAAGAGGAGTTGGATCTCTTCTTCAATCACCTCAACTGCCAGTCCTCTACCATCAAGTTCACCATGGAAAAATAGGTCAATGGTTGCCTCCCTTTCCTGGATATTCTTATCTCTAAGAATAAGGATGGTTCACTCTCCCACTCAATGTTCTGGAAGAAAACTCATACTGAGCAGTATCTTCATGTCGATTCCCATCATTTCCCTACTTAAAAGTTGGGTGTTCTTAACACCCTCGCTACTCTTGCCCTTAGGATTTCTGATAATGAGAGCTTTGATAAGGAGAAATCCCATCTCCTTAATGTCTTCGTGGAGAGTGGCTATGGTAGGCACCTAGGTCAGAAGGCTTTCCTTAAAGCCTCTAAAAATTCATTAATTAAAAAAGAACCTAAAGAACGCCTTCTAGGTGTCAATCTTCCCTATGTCCAGGGAACCACGGACAAGATTGCTCGGATCCTTAGAAAGTATGACATTCCCTCAACCTTTAGGCCCCTCAACACCATTCGTAAATCCCTCCGGTCGGTGAAAGATCCCATTGACCCTAAAGACATGAAGGGAGTTTACTTGATCCCTTGTTCTTGTGGGACCCCCTATATCGGGGAAACAGGGCGCTCCATCCACCAAAGGGTCAACGAACATGTAGCTAACCTAAGACATGGGAGAACCAAGTCCTCAGCGTTAGCAGAGCATGCAGAAAAGACCAAGCATCATGTTTGTATAGATGAGGCCAAGGTTATTTCCAAAGTAGCACAATTCCATCACCGTAAATTCAGAGAAGCTATTGAAATTGAAAGAAGGCCTAACAATCTCAATAGAGATGATGACTGGAAGATCAGTAGCTGTTGGATCCATGCCCTTTCTTCTTAATCTTGCTTTCCTTTCCCTCCCCCCCTTTTTTAACCTTTTAGAGCTTATGAAGTTCCCCTTTATTTCCCTTATCCTTCTCGTTTGAGCCTTATCTTTTCTTTCCTCCTAGGGTTTCTCCTTTGGCTCAGTGTTTTTCTAATAGTCCTGTTCTTAACCTTCTTGTTTTTTAAAAAATGTTGTTAGTTAATTTAACAACCATAGAATAATATTTAATAAAAATAAAATAGAATAGCATTCTTATCCCTAGGGAATTAAATAAATTAATAACCAAAGAAAAACTTTCTAAAACCACCCTTTACTTATCCCTG
>APFE031082292.1:118398-133592 GCA_000404065.3 Pinus taeda | reverse complement strand
ATATGTCCTTTTAACTTATATTTTAATTAAAAATATAATTTAACTATTTATAGATTACTCTATAACTAACTAATATTTATAATAACTGTGATAACTAACAATTTTAGATTAATTTATTTTTTACTTATTCAAATTTACTTTTTCCAATATATATTTATAATTATAAAATGATCTATTTCGTATTTTAATAAGAATACTAACTTATTTAATAAAGTTTTTAACCCTTATCTAAGTCAACTAGCCGTTTCCTGGTCAATTCTAGTCGTTGTCATAATAGTCGTTACCTTGTCTAGAATGTTCTACTATCTATTTAAGATGAAAAGTGAGATCTATTCATTCAACTTGTCTTGACGATGAACCACACTAGTTGGTTCGAAACGCATCGACAAAGGTTTTCTTCATGTGATTTACGCTGAAACTCCACTTAATAAATGCAGGAATCCTCGGGCAGTGCGAGGCTAGTAGGCTGCAATAGTGCGAGCCCTAGTTGCGATCACAAAGGAGCCCTACTTGTAGTCATGAAGGGATACCTAGATGCAGTCTTGAAGGAGCTCTACCCACAGTTGAAAAGGAAGCCCTAGCTATAGTAAAAGGAAGCCCTAACTGCAGTCAAAAGGAGGCTTAGCCATAACAAGAGAGAGGCCTAAGACGTAGTCTAGAGAGAGGCATAAGATGCAGTCAAGAGAGGTGTAAAGACACAGTTAAGAGAGGCTAGATATGCAGCAAAAGGAAGGCTCTTATCCACAGCAAAGGAGGCCTTAATTCGTAGCAAGAGGGAGGCCCTTATCAGCCATCAAGAAGAAGCATATAGCTGCAATCAAGGAAGGTCTAAAGCAGCACTGAGAGAGGCCCTAGACGTAGTCAAAGGGAGGCGCTAGCCATTGCAAGAAGGATCCATAAGATAGCAAGAAAGAATCCCTAGAAGCAATGTGGAAGTCTTATGTTTTGCTGTAGGTACAATGTGTGAAAGAGAGGTTGTTTTGAGTGTTGTTCTTGGGTGCTTTTGTAGGGAGAAGGGCCAAAATTTGAAGTTTAAGATCACAACAAGAAGAGGCATTCAACGTGGGTTAAATAGGGTTGTTATGTAGCTATTCCAGGAAGACTGAAGGGTTGAAAAGAGGTTGTGTATATTGCTTGAAGCTTCAACTAAAGGATGAAACTCAACTAAAGGATGACTTAACTTAATAAAGTTCATGATGGCCTTTTACAATCATATACTTATGAGTGAACCCAACTCTTATTATTGGGACTTATCCTAGTGTCGTGATAGGTGGGATATAGAGGACAAATACAATCTCCCTTTCTCCATTCCATTCCTCCCACCTTGAAAATCAAAAGGGGACATAATGAATTTCATATACACATACTTAAAAGATATATATTCCCAATCTCTTGACATCTACTAGTTGCGCCTGCTTGAGCTAGGCTCAAACAATTAGTCAATCCAGAGCATGCATATCCCTACTTATTCTCCAAATTCCTTTGGGTGGATCTCTCTATCCCTGCAGTGTGAGTAAAAGGGTTTGGGTATGGTAAGGGTTGCTAGCTAGTTTTTTGAACCTTTGTATTTACATCTATTTTGGCGTGGCCTTACCCTACTCTCATCTCTATGTATTCTCAAATTAAACCAACTACACAATCAGAAACTTTGTTCTTGTGTGGTATCTCAAAATACATTTCAAACATAAAATTACAACATATTGTCACAAGGAGACTTATCATGGTTTAACAAATCAAACTTGACATCTTACATTAACAATTTCCTTTTACATGATGCCAGTATTCTGCCCAGGCCTTGGAACCATGCCTAAAGGGGTGTACTACATGACCGAGGGTTTGAACTGCTAGTAAAATTAATTATAACTAATTATGAGAACAAGATAGCATTGTTTATATGCCATATTAATTAAATTAAAGATTAGCTTCCTATATGAATTACAGTGCACTGATAGAAATAGAGATAGTTTCCAATAAAAGGCACCCAAAAAAGCATTAAAAGTCATAGGATACAAATATTTTGCTTCTTCGGTGCTGGTCTTTGAAGACCTCCACCACCATCATCACTTCCACATTCATCCTCCTGCACCTCAAGAGTTGCAAGTACCACTCTCCCCCTGTTTCTTGAAATCTCTCTGATAGGAGTCTCTACAACCTTCTCAGAACAAGGAATCATAAGTGGATTGGTCCTGTCAGGCATTAACTCCTCACCACTTTCAACAACTTCCATCATCAACTTCCAGTCTTTAAAATCAAACCAAAAAACGAATTGGCTATAAGAAGCTTCTCCAGATGCCATTTTTGTAGCTCTGGGAGCATTTTTGGGGACAACAAAATGTTTTCCATTTTCATTGACATTTATTTCAACTCTACCATCCTTTACTAGAAATTATAACATAAAGATGTTTTCTACTGTCTCGGAAAATGATATTCTATTTAGAACCAAATTCTCTAATTTGGCTTGCTTCTATTTTCACAAAATGTTAAATATGCTTGCTATATTATTGTATGTTTCTAATTTGTCATCTTATGGGGACTCTCTCACTACTTTAGGTCAAGTTCTTTTTGTCGGTTTAGTCTGTTTTCTCTGTACTATAGCTTTCCTTTGCTTGGGTTCATTATCCATTGGTCCAAGCATAGTGCAAATTCTTGCCACATGCTGAAAAATGGAAGCAGCTAAAAGCCCAATATTTCTCCATGATATTTGGGTTTGGTCGTCATTTCCCTCCAAAGACTTGCTTCCATATGCCTCGTCACTATAGTTTCTTAGAATATCACTACTAATAAAATCAACTGGAGTATCACCATCATTGTTTTGTGATCTGTTAACAATAGCGAGGAGTGTGGATGTGAGATCAAAGAGTGTATCAACATCTGTAACTTGCTCATGAGGTCTCTAAACAAAATTGTGCAAGCTTTCTACTTTGATAATTATAGCCTCAAATTTTCTAGATTCTGCTTTCAAAATATTTTCTCTCTCCTCAGCAATCGAAGTCTTGAGGGGATGATAATGGTGCCTTAATATACAGTGTTGCACCATACTCTAATTGTTACCACTACATGTAGTAGCATCTTCTTTCTCTCTTGGGAAATTATTGTGGCCTTATTGTGATCCTTTTACCCCACGAGAGGAATCTTCCACTGTCTAACTCAATGTTTCTTCCTCTTTAACTCTAGCTTGGGTACCAAGCCTTTTACACATACTTTCTATCACTTGCTTTTGGAGTTGATAGAAATGAAAATATTCAAACAAATATGGAAGGAAGGGCTTGAAATTGAGATTTATGATTGAAGAACTGCCGTGAAATGGAAAGAAAGCAAGAAAATATTTTCATGTTGCAATGAAATGAGGGAGGGCAGGGAGTTGTGATCTCCCCTACCCTGAGAAGTCTGCTTTGTAATAGAAGAGGGATGAAGGCCCACTATATTGGATATAAAGTCCCAAGACATACACTTTGTCGAATGAAATGTGTAGGTGTAGTGTGCCAATTAATCGTGAGGATTGGGAGAAGTGACACATGTGGGAGAGTGGCCATATTATTGAAGAATTGTTTACATGGAGGAAGGACACCATTTGAATATGGTAAGAATGTCAATTCTAAAGTGGAGAGTTTCCAACACCACTTTCTCATCTACATGAGGGAGTTTACAATTTGTATATCTTTATCTTAGTCCCATGGTGAATATATTAGTGTGAGGACCCACTGTTTCATGATCCATATGTTGGATGCTTTCCTGAATTTTAGCTTTATAAGGAAATCCCTTTAGATATCCAGAACGTCTCATAAATTTATTTGAACAATTATTGTCTTGCAACAATGTTTATTGATGATAAATTGCTTGGTAATGTACACATGCATAGAAGAGTGTGACTGATGGCATGGATACTCGGCCTTTCGGGTCGAAATGGCCACCTCTAAAGATAATATTTGGAATATCCCTTGAGCCTTTATTTGATATGGCATCCAAGAAGTTGGAGTGAAGACAACAAGGAACTCTATTTTTTGACATATTCCAGCTGAATCGCCAAACATGCAAGAGAAACTAAAACCAGGGGTTATATATGTAATAGCCCCAGTGTATGGGAAATCCAGGCTTTTAGAGGAATACTTCCGCATTTAATAATTGGATGAGGATGAATATTTTTGTTACAGTACGTGTTGTTATTGATATGTTTGGATATTTTGGGTGAACGCTTGGCCCATCTTCAAGAACATCCAATAATGTTCAAGTCCAAGATAGATTTAAAGAGATCATTTATCAAATTAGTTGTCCAGCTATGAAAGACAATCAAGTTTTGGAAGAGTTACATCATAGTACTATCAAATCAGATTGTGGACCATGTTGGAAAATGGATCAAAAAGGTTTTTAGAATGTCTGCTAAAATTTGACATTTAGCATTGTCTTAGCATTTTCTTATCAACTTTCATGGAGGCAAAAAGTGACAGGAGAAACTTGCACAATAATGGCAGCCACTAGAATGAGAAACACAATGAATTAGCAAAATGGAAGTTGTTGCTATGATGGCACATGGGAAGATACTTATTACTCTCAACATGGTTGTACAGGAAAAATAGTTTTTGCCTTTGAGTATAGTTGATGTATCGTAATGTAGCGGTTGTTTCCCTATTGCAATAAAACAAATATATATCCATCTCAAGATGAAATAATAACACCAGTATATCTTTGAATGATATGCGCTATGTGTTGTGCTTAACAACTAGGAAAGTCTCTATCGATGATAGTGTGATGAAGCGATGGGTTCAGGTTTCCGTGCCCATGCTATCAAAGTATATTGATACAAGTGATGAAAAAACATATGTTCAGTTCCCTGGAACATATATTATTTTCATTACTTGTCCAGGATAAATCCATGGCCATAGTTGAGAAACATAATCAAAAGAAAATATGTAGTTTATTTAAACAAATGTGGCATGAGTGGAAAACACATGCACCAAATTACAAAATGCGAAAGTCAAAGTTCTGTATAAAAGTTTTAAATTAAAAAAAATCAAACAGTTGCCAGGAAGTTTAACAAATGCAACTGCCCAACACTCATCAAATGGCCATTCGAGGAGGGTCAAAGACATCCATCAATATGAAGAGACCTATAAAAGCAAACAGGAACTTTGAAGAAGGGATCCCTGATTTTTCATACCCAAATGTTGCCCGATTATTGAGCCTGACGAGTTAGTGAGGGTTTCCCTTTTATTTTTGTTTCAATCTATTTTCATGCTTAGATTTTTGCTAATATGATGTCATTGGTGGACCTTAATATACGGCGTTGCACCATACTTTGATTGTTACCACTGCATGCAGTAGCATCTTCGTTCTCTCTTGGGGGCTTACTGTGGCCTTGTTGTGATCCTTTTACCCCACGAGAGGAATCTTGTAGTGTCCGACTCAATGTTTATTCCTCTTTAACTCTATCTCAGATACCAGCTTTCTACCCATTCCTTCTATCACCTTCTTTTGGAGTTGAGAGCAATGCAAAAATTCAACCAAAGCTAGAAGGAAGGGCTTGAAATCTATGTTACTAGAAACCAGAAAGGGGAAACGAAACGAGAAATGACAACAAGACTAGAAACAAAGTTTGGAGATTTCACATTCAAGAAACGAGGAGAGAGAAGAAACAAGAAAAATATGAAACATAAAACCAAGCATTCATCATTAACATTCTCGAATACTATGGTTCATAGGTAGTTTCCCATAGGCTTTAGCTGCTCACATTGGCCATTCCTTAATACTTATAGTGATCAACAAAGCTTCCATTTCTCACATAAGCCATTCTTGAATACCCATGTTTGATCCTCTAGGCTGGAAAATACGATAGTGAAGAAACATTTGGCATCGAATTCAAGTTTGATTTAGCCTTGGCATTTTTTGGATGAGTACATGATCCCACATACATTGTATATATTCTTGAATGTGACATGAGTGGACCTCAAATTTGGGATCTATTGTATCATTTTCCACACAGTTATTGGGTTATTGTTTTCATGGTTCGGTAACAAGATGGTGCAGATTGAGTTGATCTCCATTGGATATAGAGCCAAAAATAGAGGGTTGTCTTGAACTATTGCCACTTGCAAAACCATAAATACTACAACATGTGTTTGAAGACAAAATCTAAAGAGAAAACATTCAAAAATTTATCTTTAATCCATTATAATAGAAAACTAGTCTTTATAATAATAAAGATAATATATTTTAAAAGTATAGTTGAACTAGATATTAAATTGCTAGTTTGTGAGAAAAAAAAATTAACTAAATTATTTAACTACTAATTTATAAAAATATATATAAATATCTATACACATTACTAATTTATAAAAGAGATTTGATCCCTTTAGGGTGTTGGTATATGCAAAATTAAGATGGATCTAGGTTAGTATATATTATTTATCATAATTATTGTTAAAGTGTATAATGGCTATCTCATATTTGTATTTGTATTGATTAAATGATTATTATATGTAGTCATGTTTTATATTAATTATTTTAATGCATCATATATATGGTTTTGTATAGTAAATTTATTTTTGTGTTAAATTTTAATAGTTAAATTTAGATATTATTTCTTGATATTAGTTATTTTTTATTAATTTTCATTTTATTATGTTGGATCCATTAAAATTTGTTACTGAATCAATTTTCCAATTAACAAGTGTAGTTGATCAATATAAATAAGTGAAATAAATTATTAAATTGTGATTTTTTTTAATTTCCACTTAGTTAAATATTATATATAAATATCACTTGTGGTTATAACATACCAAACCATTCATTTTTAGTTGTTAAATATGATTATATTAAAATAACTTTAAAAAAATGTTATCACCCATGGTTAGAACTTACCAAACCATTCCTTTTTAGTCCCTAGATTTGTTTATGTTAAAATAACTTTTGAAAAAATGTTATGCCCAATAGTTTTGTTATATTCCATGGTTCTGTACCTTATATCCATTTAATTTTCTAGTTTTTGCACATGGTTTTGTTAGATTCCATGGTTATGTAGTTAATATTTATTTAATTTATTAGTTTCTTCTCATCGATTTTCGTTCGTAAATTAAAACAAGCGAGAGAGACCTTGAAGTCTTGAAAAGAAATGTCATAATCTAGGTATTTTATTCTAGGTCCCTCTTAATATATTTTTGGTTGTTAGATTTTTGTGCCAAGAGACCCTTTCCACTTGGGGAATATGTTATAATATTTGGCATTTTAACTTAGTCAAAATAAAACAAAATCAAATCAAATATTAAGAGGGAAAGGGTCGCAAAATCAAAATAAAATACATAAAATTCTCCAGTGCATAGTTTTTTCTTGCCCATGGTTTTTTCCCATGTTACTCCTAACCCATGGTTTTTGTCCATGGTATTTTTCTGTAATGTAGCATATTCAAAGGCCAATAACTAAAGCAACCTAGATCCATTTTAACTGTGGATCAAGCGTTAAGAGGATCAAATCTCTTCACTTAAAGAGGTTTAGAGAGAGCGAGAGAGAGTGTGAGAGAGAGATTTGATCTCTCTTGATGCTCGAGAGAGATAGATCTAAGCTGGTTATTTATAAATGAAGAGGAGTATTTTCTTGTAGTAGTACTCCTATTTGTTTTGTATTTAAAATTTATTAAATGATGGATTTCTATTTTGTATTTTGATTTTTGAGACTTGTTTATTTTTATAAATTTACAATTATTCCTATCACTACTTTTATGTAATTATCAAACTTTCCATATTTATCGTAGTTGAAATTATGTTTGTATTATAGACATATTATTCAATAGCTTGTTGCTCTTAATATTTATTATTGCAAATTACTTGACATAATCTCTCTTATCACCGATGAAAAAAATATTTATGGGATAAAACTATTAATGGGATGGATAATAGGTAATTATTATCTTTTATATATTAAATTAATGTCTTTGGTTGATGATATTTAATATTATAGATAGTCTAATAGTTGATAAAAGTTTCTATAGGATGGTTTTATCAAAATCCTTTTCCAATCATTTGAGAGGTTATAAACTAACCAAGACCAAAAAAAAAATATTGTGTCCCAATGTTTATATAAAATAATTAATTAACTAGAAAAATTAACTAAATTATTTAACTACTAATTTATAATATATATATAATATCTATATACATCTAATTTATAAAAATATATATTAAAAAACCTTATACATTCAATTTATAATTTTATATAAAAATACACATTTTTAAATATTAGATACAATCACTAAATCCACGAAAAAGAAAAATAACAATTTTCTTTTGTAAAAAATTAACCATATATTGCTACACTTGAATGGCTACAATTAGAAAAATAACATAACTTTAACTAATAAAATCCCTAAATAGTCAACTTTGTTAAAGATGTATTAAGCACTATTGCAAGGTGTTGTCACTAGGGAGAACACCCAACCTATTTCCAAGAAACCTGTTCGGTTAGCACCGAAGCTATATATAGTTCACTTTTAACGATAGACTACGAAAAATCCTTTAAAAACTATCCCGAAAACCAATTCTTTTTGTGATTCATGTGCACATTCAATCGGGAAGAGATCCATATAGCAAATGAACCATATTAATGTTTTCCATAAAACAGTTTCAAGAAACTAACCATTTTTGGAAAACCTAGTTTCTTGCATTAAAAAATGAAAACTATTGTATAAAACTAACCATTTTTGAAAAACCGAGTTTCTTGCATTAAAAAATGAAAACTATTGTATAAAACTGTACCGTTCCATTTTTTATACGGTTTTTTGAGAAACGAAGACTTCAGTTCCGTTTTTAGCAACAGAGCTTGATATTGAGATTTTTGATTAAGAACAGTGAAATGAAAAGAGAGCAAGAAAATCTTTTTGTGTTGCATTGAAATGAGGGAGGGTCTGAGAAGTCTAGGTTGTTGTTTTTTCCCTTGTTTTCCTGGTGCGATATACTACCAAACTACTATTTTTGTAATTTCTCATGTGGTATACTACCAAACTACTATAAGAGGAGTGTATATTTAATATAAATTTCATTGACAATATAGTAATTGTGGGCCTAGTTGATTTGAAGCTAAATTCTTAAAAAACAAAACCCAAATAACCTAATTTCAGGTGAAAAAGTTGGTAGATTGTTTGAAGCAATTTAAATCGAGGAAAGAATTAAAGGAGAGAAAGGGTACCTGTGCAAGTATTTTCTTGGGCTCTTGAAAGAAGACCAAGGCTTCTGATCCTTCCATAGTTGAAGGTCCAAATTTTCCCAGGGAAAATAGATGCATGTTTTGTGAGCAATCTATTGAAGAGATCCTCCTCAATCTTTTGTGAGCAAGCCCTTGAAGAGATCCTCCTCAATCTTATTTCTCAACGAATAAAAATTCAACCATGAAAAATTAATTGCCAGTGAATTACTGCAACATTTCATGTGAAAATATAAAACAAATTTGCAAATCAATTCTAAGAATGGCCATCAATCTAGAAACCCTAAAAATTGATCCAACGACCTATACCCATTTCCATATAGCCACAGATCAGATTGTACTATGCTCATAGTCTCTTCTTTTACATTTCATGTGAAAATATAAAACAAATTTGCAAATTATTTCTAAGAATGGCCATCGATCTAGAAACCCTAAAGATTGATCCAACTACCTGTACCTATTTCCATATAGCCACAAATCAGACTATACAGTGCCCATGGTCTTTCCTTTTTTTTTAACTACTCAACATTCATTCGAATACACTAAGGCGGGGAAGAAAATTTGTTCTGGTATTTCCTTTTTTTCCAACTACTCAATATTCATTCAAATACACTAAGGTGGGGAAGAAAACACGACATAATGGTCTTTCCTCTTTTTTCAACTACTCAACATTCATTCAAATACACTAAGGCGGGGAAGAAAATGCGGCGAAATGGTCTTTCCTTTTTTTTTCAACTATACATCCATTCGAATACACTAAGGCGAGAAGGAAAACACAACAGAAATTTATTTTTTATTTAAATTATAATAATTTTTTTTATAAATTTTAAAAATTATTATATTTTATGAATATATCAAAATATATGGAATGTATATTTTCTTATCTTATTGTATACTCATTTCAAAAAATCATATTTTTAATTTTTCAAAATTGCAAAATAATTAACCATGTTGTAGGTTGTAATTTTAAACAAATTCAGATTTTGGATTTTATACAATTAAACAAACAAAACTATAAATATTTTTTATTAATGTTTAATTATCTAATACTAATATTATGGGTTTCCATGTTATTTAAACAAGTGAGATTTGGTTTTATAATATTATGTCAAACTTGAAAGCTAAAAATTAACTTTTAACAATGTAATCTTTTATAATCAATTTGGATGTAGTTCATTGTTATGGCAATAAAAAATGAATCTCATGAGTCAATTTGGTTGTAGTCCATTGTGATGGTAGTAAAAAATGAATCTCATGAGTCTGGTCCCACCCACACATTGGTATAGTTCTACCCAAGGAACCATTGATCTTTCTTCATGAAGCGGTAATATTGTAACAAGAAGCACCATAATGTATGGAATTTCTATTTCGCACAATTTAAAAAGAACCATAAATCCTTCTACATGAGAATTTTTCTTCCGTATTGTTGAACTAAAGATGGCAAGACTTTCCTGTGGCAACAATAATTTATGAAACCCTCATCCCACCTATTACAATATATCTTAGAATCCATCATGTTGGAGTGTAGTATCGCTAGTAAGCATATAGGAGTGTATGGGAACACAACCTCAAAGTCAATGGGAAGCCAAGAGGAAAGGTGTGTGCATCTAAGAGGGATACCTCGATTACATAGATGTGGTTTTCTATGCTTTTTCATTAGTCAAATGTATATTTGAGGGGGGAATTCAGCCATAAAAAAATGTTTGACTGAATTTCATACACAAGGGTTTATTCCACTTCGAAGTTTGATACTTTGTGTTTACTCACTTTTGTAGGTTTTAACCCCATACAGAAATTACCTGTAGACGAATTCTAAAACATAGAGAATAAACAATGTGAGAGTATAACATATAAAACACATATACACAGAGATTTTCCCCTGGATCCCAAACCGGGACTACTAGCTTGATTTTTCATTATATTCCTTTCAAAGTTACAATACATATTTGTAGATGTCGAACCATCCAATACCATGGACCAAAAACCATCGTGTCCAAAACCATTGACCAAAAACCATAGGTAGGTTTGCCTCACGTAGTTTAGTTTTGGAAAGAATATAACACAACCCAACATTCTCTCACTTGTTGTTTTCTTTCCACAGGGGGCCACAGGAGAGCTTAGTCATTTTTCCAACCCTGAAATGCCCATTGTTTCTCTAGACCAAGAGAACTTCTTAGAGCTCACATATTTTGTCAGTGCATCTGAAATATTCTTCAAAGTGTCCACCTTTACCAGCAACACCTTTTTGTCTTCTATCATATCCCTCACAAAGTGATACTAAACATCAATGTGCTTTGTCTTTGAATGATAAGCAGGGTTCTTTGCCAAGAAAATTACACTTTGGCTGTCACAGTCTATCCTTATAACTCCCTGTACTAACCCCATACTTGAACACAATCTCTGCAAACCAGACTGCTTCCTTGCTTGCATTAGGGGTTGCCATGTATTCTACCTCTGTAGTTGATAGTGCCAGTACAGATTGTTTCTTACTTATCCAACTAACTGCACCTCTAAATAGGTTAAACACATGCCCACTTGTAGATCTTCTCTGATCCAAATCTCCTACCCAGTCTGCATCAAGAAATCCGCATATATCCAAAACTCTATCCAATCTTGGTCTTCCTTGGTAGCAAAAACCATAATCACTAGTGCCACGCAAATACCTGAAAACCCGTTTCATTGTTGTCCAATGCTCCTTCCCTGGTTTTGACATAAACCTACTCAATACTCCCACTACATGTGCAATGTCTGCACTAGTACAGACCATTGCATACATAAGGCTACTGACTGCACTTGCATATGTAGGTCATATCCTCTTCCTCTTCTTATGTCTTGGGACATTGTTCAGCAGATAACTTTACACCTACAGGAATAGGAACATTCACCGATTTAATATCCTACATATTAAACCTCTATAGTATTATCTCGACATACTTCCTTTGGTTTAATCAGAGCTTCTTCTTTTCCCAATCTCTTTTAATTTCCATGCCCAAAATATAGTTTGCAGCTCCAAGATCTTTCATGTCGAATTTGGAGGACAATTGCGTCTTCAAATCCTAGATAATTTCTTTGTCATTTCCAACCAGAAACATATCATCCACATACAAGAATAGATAAATAACACAATCACCAATTAATTTAAAATACACACAGTGATCTTCTTTGCTTCTGGTGAAGCCAAGTCACCGTATAAATGTATCAAATTTTTGATACCACATCCTTGGTGATTGTTTTAACCCATACAGAGACTTCTCTAACTTGCATACCAGTTCTTTCTTACCCTTCACTGTAAAGCCTTCAGGTTGATTCATGTAGATATCCTATTCTAGATCCCCGTGAAGAACTGTTGTCTTCACATCCATCTATTCTACCTCAAAATCAAAAGTAGCAGCAACATATAAAAGTAATCTAATAGAAGTTACCTTGGCAATAGGAGAAAAAATATCACCAAAATCAATTCCCGGCACCTAGGAATAACCATTTTCTACCGACCGAGCTTTGTATTTCTCCACCGTTCCTTCTGCATTTGCCTTTTTCTTGAACACCCATTTGTTGCTAATGGGTTTCCTTCCAGCCGGCAACTCCACCAGATTCGAAGAGTCATTTTTGTGCAAAGATGTCATTTCATCAACCGTGGCCTCTTTCCATAGTTTTCCATCCTCTGAATCTACTGCTTCCTTCAGATTTCTGGGATCATCATCAGTAATAGATAAAGCAGAATTTGAATAGAAAGCAGATGAAATATACCATTCTGGTTGCCTTCTTTCTTGAACTGATCTTCTTACACCCGGAGTTTTTGGCTCTTCATCTTCTGATTCCTCCTCTACTGTAGATTCTAATTCTTCCTCCTTTAGCTCAAACTCTATTTTCTCAGGTTCCTTTGGTTGGAATTCATGTTTAATAACATCTTTCACCTCTTTGAAAACCACATCTTGGTTGTACACAACCTTCCTTGTTGTTGGATTCCAAATCTTATAACCCTTTAAACCATCCTTATACCCAATAAAGATGAACTTTTCAAATTTACTATCCAACTTGGTTCATTTCTCCTTTGGAACATGTACATATGCATCACATCCAAATACCCTCAGATGTGAAAGAGAGGGTTTCTTACCAATCCATACCTCTTGAGGAGTCTTATCCTCCAATGCTGATGAAGGTGATCTGTTGATAAGGTAACATGTTGTCTCCACCGCCTTTGCCAGAATTCCTGTCCTAAACCGGCACCACTAAGCATGCTTCTTTCCCTTTCCATCAACATTTTGTTCATTCTTCATGCAACTCCATTTTATTGAGGTGTATATGGAGTAGTCCTCTGCTGTAATATATCACGCTTCTTACAGAATCCTTCAAATTCCTTACTGCAAAACTCTCCACAGTTATCTATCCTCAACACCTTTATCTTCTTCTCTGTCGGGTTTTCCACTTGAGCCGTAAATTCTTTAAACCTTTCAAAGACTTCAGATTTCTTCTTAAGGAAATATATCCATGTATTCCTTGAGAAGTCTTCTATAAATGATAAATAGTACACAGACTTACCCAGTGATGGAACCTTCATAGGTCCAAACACATCACTGTGCACAAGCTCTAATATCTGTTTCACCCTCTTACCACCAGATGGGAAACTCACTTGATTCTGCTTCTCATATACACAATTTTCACATAAATCAAAATCCAGAGAGCTATTACTCATACCTTCTACCATACCTCTACCATGAAGTATTCGAAGGCCCTTCTCTCCAATATGTCCAAAGCCTTTGATGCCACAACATGGTCTTCTCTCTAGAGACCACTAAATTTTCTACTCCACTTTCAGGAACCACAGAACTGTTGCACCCATCAACAACAATGCTACCTTGCAGCTTGTACAGAGTTCCAATATCAACTCCTCACATCAATACCAGTGCTCCTCAAACCATCTTGTAGGTATCCTTCTCGAACATTGTTTTTACACCTGCATCCTCCATAGAAATCAGATTTCTCACTAATGCAGGAATATGTAGAATAGCTAGAAGTGTTCTAACCCTTCCGCCTTGCAACTTCAACTTTACTTTTCTGCGACCAATGATTCTAGCCTTCCTATCATCCCTAAGAAGACATCACCACCATTGTATTTATCATACTCACAGAACCACTCTCTATGGGGAGTGAAGTGAAAGGATGCACCTAAGTCAATCAACCATGCCTCATGATATACATGTGTACTTGAAGAAGCCAAGTACACATCCCCACCTTCATCTGAGGTGGTTTTGTCTCTGTAGAAGAAGCATCTTCAGATGCCTTCCTTTGTCAGGAGCTTTAGATTTACAATCTCTTTTGTAGTGCCCTTCCTTTCTGCATTTCCAGCACAACTCCTTTACAAGTTTTCCTGGAGATTTAGATCTCCCTCTAGATTTAGATCTCCCACTCGACTTATTTTTGTTTCTGTTCCGGGACCGTCCTCTTACAGACAAGGCATCACCATTCTGGCTCTCCATTTTTTTCCATCTTATCTCCTCCGTCAACAAGGATGAGACAATTTCATCAAACTACAAGGCACTTGCATTGCTACCTATTGCAATAACTAGAATATTCCATGAATCTAGTAGAGAACACAAAAAATTAATGCACTTATCTTCATCTAAAATTTTAATATCAATAGATAATAATTGACTTACCATAGTATTAAATGCATTCAGATGCTCTGTCAGCAAGTCTCCATCTTTCATCCTCAGGTTATACAGCTTTTTCCGTAGGAACAGTTTATTCACCAGAGACTTAGATTGGTACAAAGTCCCTAACTTATCCCACAAAGTCTTCGACATAGCTTCTCCTGATACATTCAACAATACTAAATCTGAGACACACAATCCTATTATGCTCTTTGTCTTTTGATCCAACTTCTTCCATTCTTCATCGGACACTCTCATTGGTTTAGTACCTGGATCTACCGTGATCCACTGATCTTTATCCACTAACAGATCCTCCATCTTGAGTTTCCACAACTCAAAACTCTGACCATTAAATTT